>JANHGD010000930.1:104368-114481 GCA_027560375.1 Imantodes cenchoa
CTGTAAACCGCCCTGAGTCCTCAGGGAGAAGAGGGCGGTATATAAATCTTATAATAAATAAATAAATAAATAAAAATTTCATGAGCTAGTGAGGGAGGCTTCTATTATTTGCTTTGGTGGGATTGAAGGGGCTTTGGTGGGATTGAAGGGGCTTTGGTGGGGAAGAGGGTCAATCTGGGTCTGATAGGATTAGGTGAAGAGGGGAGTTAGGTTGGACCCTAGTCATGAACAAAAGACAGGAAGAAAAAAGGGTGCAAAAATCTCCATTTTGTTTGTTAGATTGATTTTCTCCACCACAAACTAATGATATATATAACAAGCAGTCTTAAAATTAACAGTAAAAATATCAAATGTGGTAAAAACCTTCTGTCATTTAGGACCAACCCACCAACAATAAATAAACAAGCAGTCAATAAATACTTTGAAGACTAGCATTTGGTAGAGCAACTGTAAAGGTCTTGGAAAAAATATGCAGAAATTCTGATATGACTATATGAAGATCAGAATAGTGTAAGCAATGATACGTCATGTGATTTTGACTTTGAAGAAGCAGATTAGGATGAATATTGATGCTTTGAACTTTCAAAATTTCAAGGCCAAAATTTCTGATATAAGCATGTGAGAGAAAAGATACACATGCCAAAAGATGAGGCAAACTCCATCCCTACTTTCTGAAGATATTCTTTCAAAATCAAACACAAAAATGTCTATGACAATGACTGGAATGTAAAATAAAACAATGGCACTCAATAAGATTTTCATCTCAGAAATAAATGGAAATACATCTTAAATATGCTACATGTTTTGCGGAAATTAAATTGAAATAGTTCAATCTAAAGAAATGGCTTATGACAGAGCCATGATGGCAAACCTATGGCACGTATGCCAGAGGTGGCATGCAGAGCCATCTCTATGGGCACATGCACCATCACCAGCTACTCTTCTGGTTTCCAGAGCGCACATGGGCGCCGGCCAGCTGGTTTTTGTCAGTGCCGGAGCACCGGAAACGGCCAGAAAATGGCAGAAAAGAGCCCCCCAAATGGCCAAAAATGGCCAAAAAACTGGCATGCATGCGCCGACCAGCTGGTCTTCAGGTTTTCGGCGCTCCGGCACACACACATGCACGTGCGTTCCGATTAGGGCACTTGGTGCCGAAAAGGTTCGCCATCACTGTGATAGAGCAAAAGAAAATGTCCTCCTACTCTTTCACGGCCCCTTGAATTACAGCCTACTCCTTTCAATAGGTGGGAACTTTTGAGGGGACTAGAAGAGTATTTAGGGAAGGGATAGAAGCCGCTGCTTCTACAATCCTTACTATACTGCTATTTTCTGCATCCAACCCTCAGTTTCTGTGATCAACAGACAATATAGCAGCAAATAATAATAGCCCAGCAGTAAGACGCAACAGGAGTCCCATGTATACCTCCTATAGATTCAGATAGCAATTATTAGGAAAGTCTGCCTAAGGCCCTGAAATGCTCTTGAGTATATAATACTAGGTCCATGATAGCGAACCTATGGCACGCGTGCCACAGGTGGCACGCGGAGCCCTATCTGCCGGCACGTGAGCAGTTGCCCTAGCTCAGCTCCAGGGTGCATGTGCATGGCAGTGAGCTGATTTTCAGCTTGCTCAGAGGCTCTGGGAGGATGTTTTTACCTCCGGAGGGGCAGGAAGGGCATTTTTGCACTCCCCAGGCTCCAAGAAAGCCTCTGGAGCCTGGGGAGGGCAAAAAACAGACCTACCGAGCCCACCCAAAGTCAGGAAACATGACAGTGGGGAGGGGTCATGCATGGGGAATGGGGCAGCACCGTGTGGTCACATGCGCATGCGCAGGGAGGGTTGGGGCAAATGGGCATTGAATTATGGGTGTGGGCACATGAGTGCGTGCGATAGCATACGCACGCACACTTTTGGCACATGAGGGAAAAAAGGTTCGCCATCACTGTACTAGGTTATTGGATCACTTATCTGATTATGAGGCCTGTGCAATGCTCCAAAAGAAAGATGAAAGGATCCTGGACCCCCAGGAGCCAAACCACCTTTTTGCATTCAAATACTGTATGAAACCTGATTATAATGCAATTCAGATAGTTATATGCCAAATGGTAACATCTTAATGCTTTGCTGAATTCTCTGCATGAACACATACAATAAAAATGAAATGTTTAGTGTTTAGTTCCTCCTATTCTTCATGAGTAATTTCCTTCACAAGATCTAGAAAAACAAAACAAGGGCAAAATTAATAGACCTCTGATCTAAGTAAGTATTAACTGAGAACACTAAATACTCCTCAGATATTTATGCTGCATTAAATTTTGCCATTCCAAAACATGAGCATGTTGCGTTTCTCTGAATTACTTGAACAAAAGAGGAACACTTGAACAATATTTGGATCCATGTCCCCATCCTCTTACTTTTGCTGCTGGTTGCATTTAGGTCTTCATGGAGACCAACACAGCATTCTTATTGCCAACTGTAGTATCAGCATCCGAACAGCTACCAAAGAAACAAAGATGCAGAGATTAGTTCTCTGTTTCTTTCGTAAGAAAATATGTAAAGTAGAATAAAAGGAACCACCCCAGTAAACTAGGAATTATATATGTCCTTTTGTTTTAATATCATTCTGCCACAATATGGTAGTATTTAAAAAGAACAAACTCATATAGCATAGGTCAGTGATGGCGAACCTTTTTTGGTTCGCATGCCAAAATTCCATTCCCTCCCACCCCACGCATGTGTACCCTCCCCGCGCTGCCCCTGTGCATACGCACAACTTCGCCCACCTCTGCGCATGGGCCTCACGGAAGCCTGGGACGGTGAAAAAACGGCCCAACGGGCAAACCGGAAGTCCTTTTTTTCCCGAACATCGGGTTTGCCTGTTGGGCCATTTTTCGCACTCCGGGGCTTCAGGAAGCTTCCCTGAAGCCTCCTAAGTGTGAAAAAACAGCACAACGGGCAAACCGGGAGTCCGTTTTTCTGAACTTCCGGTTTGCCCGCTGGGCTGTTTTTCACACTCCAGGACTCTGAAGCCTCCGGAGAGCGAAACAGCCTTCCCCAAGGCTGAAAATCAGCTGGCCAGCGCATCTCACATCTCACTAGTTGTTAAATGAAAACAATTCCAGAAAAGAAAATCAGCAATTCATTTTTGTAAGAGAATAATCCCAAAATTTGTATTTTAGGTAAAATAATTTTCTCAGCGAACAAATATCCTCAACATCTAACCTTTAATGATAGATTTTTTTAATTTACTGCTAAGATCAATAGATTGGTTTAAAAGATAAAATTGTCTAATCTCAAGGGGGGGAAATTAAATTTGTATTAAAAACGCTGCATCATTCAGAGTGGGACAGAACTGAATTCAGGAAAAAAAAAGATAATAGAATTTATTCCAATAAACATCATAATAAAGAATTGTCTTTTAATCAGAAAGAAGACATTATTAAGAGATGTACCTGTATGATACTATAGAATGTTGAAGTTTTTGTTTATCTGACAAGAAAAGAAAAATATGTTACCATTTTATATTAGAAATAAAGATATGTACAAATAAACACTCTTCTGTTTAACAACAGCTCCTCCACCTTTTCTGGATTTTATTGTCTCAACTTATTATTTCAAATCCAGCCCTTTATCAAATTCAGGCAATGTTCACAAGTACCAATAGGTGCTTGGAACTGGATGATAAATAGATCCCCCATCTATTCTTATGTTATGAGGGGCCAGGAAAGAGTCTACTGTTATACAAATACATGCACAGCTTTGGATCATTCACTTACACACAGCTTGCCTGTCAAGTCATGCAGATCTCATAGCAGCCCTTCCTTCTTACCTGCATTTTCCTGATAAATATGGCTAAAGCATACAAACAGGTGGGAAATAAGTAGGAACACATTAAATCACTTTCATATGAGCACTGAGCCACATATGTTTCTTAATTTAAAGTTACAGTAAAAAGTTATTGATTGCAATGTACATTTGTTTTTTCACACACTCACATGCTCATCCCCACTAGCCCGCATCCTTCTCAACTGACCTAGACTGTGCAGGCACTAGCTAAAAGGGAATGGAAGCTGCCAGGTCCAGATGGAGAGTAACTCAAAGGTTGAATGAGCTTCAGATTTTCAAAGGAAAGTCCAACCCATTATATGCAAAATGCTGATGGAGTCATAGTATAAAAAAATCTCAGTGGAACAGATGGATACAGAAACATCCACTAGGCAATTCCTTAATGGGGAAAATTTTGATAAGATTACCATTCATACTGTATATAAAAGGTCTGTTTAAAGAATGTCATGGTCAGGGCAACTTGAACCTTCCAGGGGGATACTATTCCTGAGGATAAATATCTTGTTGAAGAAGGCATGCTATCTAAGTCCCATCAAATTATACAATTTTAAAGATGGGACCCGGAGTATAGGCACGGTGTTCAATATTGCTTGTTGGTCAGAAACAATGGGCAATGAAACAATGATCACCCATGAGCAAAATGGATCCCTCAGTTAGTCAGGCCCTATGCTATAAAGCAGAGGCCCCAACCTTTTTCGTACCATGGACTGGTTTCCAGGAAAACAATTTTTCCATGCACCAGTGGGGGGGGGGAGGTAGAGGGGGAAATGGTTTTGTGTACTACCTTGATCCAATACATGCACAGATGAAGCTTCATTTACTTGCATGGTTCAGTTCCTAACAGGCCATGCACTAATATCAGTCCCTGGTCTGGGGATTGAGGACCTCTGTTATAAATCATTTTATGGGTCCCAACCACCAAGTGGAATTGCACCTAGAAGCTTATTAATGATCAGAAGAAGTATTACATCGGCATACTAAGATGTGCCCATAATTGCCTCCATCTCTGGTTTTTGGATCGGCTGCAGCTTTTAAGTGAGCAGCCCAACCTACAGTATATTACAATAGTCTATATCAGAGGTCTTCAAACTTGGCAACTTTAAGCATAGCTGGCTGGAGAATTCTGTGAGTTGAAGGAAGCCCACAAGTCTTAAAGTTGTCAAGTTTGAGGACCCCTGGTCTATATGCAAGGCATATAGTAGTAGACTATGTACTAGTCTTGAAATTTTCCACAGATGTTCACAGCTCTCTTTGATGATTCTATCAAGAAATCAACTGCGATTGAATGCCTAGGAGACCATGGACGCAGAGAAAGTTAATGAAGTAAAATAGCTGAATGAAGTATTCTGTATCTTGCCTTTTATTTTGCCCCCAAGACATTCTGATTAAACAAAATGTAGATATCAATGATCACTCTGATTTGAGAACACACTGTCAGTCACTGAAGCCAAGATTCCACCTCCTTTCTCTTCAATCAAACGTGAATATTTATAAGAGTAAGTATCAATTTTTCAAAATTTTGTTTTAGTATATAACAGTGTTCTCAAATACATATTGGAGGCAGATTTTCATGAAGGATTTTGAATCAGAAACGGAGCATATTAGAATTTTCCATTCAACTCTTAACTGATTTAATACCAGAAATAATAGGAAAGAAGAAACATAAAACAAATACTAAGATGAGTATCTATAGAGTCAAGGAAGCAATTAGAAAAACAAGGGTGTTGTCAATAATTTTAATATGAATTTAACTAGTTAAAATTAAACTAGCAATGAAATATGACCTACTAATATGGATGATACTGCTACAACATTGATCACTACTACATACCTGTTACCTTTTTGCAGTGACAGCAATTGAATTTTATGCTGACCATGCTGACAAGGATTATTACAATCACTACCAGAATGACAATGAAGATGATGATACCTAAGTGGGAGTGGAAAACATCCATAATAACTTTTCTATTGTATATCATTAGCTATTAACAATGTAAATGTTTACCAATACTGCCCCCCCCCAGGGGAACATAACCAAAGGTGACCTGCTCAGCAATTCTGCCCTAACTATTATGATTGTTCAAAGGGAGGGGGGGGGGAGAATTTCGGTTTTAACATGCTCACTTCTGAGTTCTCATGCTCAAAACTAAGCAATAATAGAGATGGGTACAGATCTTAACAGTGTGAGCTAAATGAGACTGGAGATCTACCGGTATGTAGAATTCTAATTTGTCCCAGTAATCACGTAAGATTTACTTGTGCACCTACAAATAGGACAAAAACTGATAGGTGAAAGCTTTACAATAAACCAAATCAATGCCAATAATATTAAACTATTTCCATTAATATTTCTAAATGAAACAAAACCTATGCCACCATATCTACTTACTTAATGCTGCCACTGTTAATGCTGCTGATCTTTCTTCTGTAGGATAAGGGGTAGTAGGAAAATCTGGTATTTCATTCTGGAAATCTTTTGTGAGAATCATCAATTTAGATGCACCTGTGGATACTTGGAAAAAGAGGATCCAGTTGAATAAAAGGAGTAAAGAAATATCTTTTTGTTTATATGTGAAACAAAGATAAAGTAAATCCTTCCTCTATTTAAACCATTGTCCATGGAGGTGCAACTTTGGGGAATAAGTGGGTTGGGCTGCTATAATAACTCTTACCGGTACTCTTCAGTTGGAACTGAATCTGCATGGGAATGCAGATTCAATTCCACCATTCAGTTCCATCATTCCACCATTCAATCCAGTTCCAACTTTTAGTTCCACCATTCAACAGGAATACCTAACCAAGCCAGAAAACCTTAATTGAAGATTTTGAACCTTGTTCAATTATGTTAAACTAGGATTCCTGATTTGTTGTTTTCCTAGTGAGCCAGAAACAGAATTTTTTATTTTTAGCTTTAAAATATTGGCTTTTTAAAAGAGCAAAAAGTCATGAATTCTGATCAAAAATAATACTCTAAACAAGCAAAGTGGGACTGACTAGGGAAGGTAGACCAACAATGCTACTTTGTCCTAGTGAGTAAAAGGGTCAAGGGATAGTGCTTTATTCTGACACACACCAGATCAAAATGGTTAATTAGTTAAGAAAATATTGTATGATTATGCTGCAGCAGCCTTGCTTGCTAATAATTCTCTTCTTCCTATGCCCAAGATGCTAGAGATGAAATGTACAGCATAACTTTAGTTGACACTAGCAACGTGGAACAAAAAGAAAATCAGTAATTACTATTTTTTTCCTACCTGTGTTGTCTGTCACACACAAATACATTCACAGAGACAACATATTGGAAAATAATTTAGAGACAAGCTAACCTCAATTAATTAATTAAGTAAATTGTTGGACTCCTCACCAAGATGGCTGCTGAAAGGCAAGGAAATATTTATCTCCTACCAACGATCTGCTGATTTTGCTGCCTATGCTGGCTCGCTGGCAGTGCTGCTCCCTAGATATGAATGGGAACACTTAGGAATGACCCAAGACAACTTTTGGGAAGGGAAGTTTTGAAACTCCCTTTGGGAGCTGTCAAAAAGTAATGGGCATCCATCTTTCTGTATGCATTTCAGGTTTTTTTAAGTGTGCCTGGGTCTTAATTTCACTTTTGAAATTTGCCTTGCTTTTTGTCTTTAAAAGTACAGTAGACCTGCTGAATGCAGATTTGTTTCTTGTTGAAGTTTAGCTGTTCGCTTTCTTTTTCCTTTGATTTATGCTACTGTTCTAAATAACTTTCACTTTAATAGGGAGTGCTTGTCGATGGTGAAGTGCTTCCATTGGTTTATATTAATACTGGACTCTCACCACAGGGCTTTTGTTATCTTTTTAATTTCCCCAAAAAAAATTTTTGAAATTTTTTTATTTTATAATATAAACACAAAACATACATAAAATAAAAACCATCTTCAAATATATATTTCAAGTATGTCAGTTGGTTACAGTTCTCTGTGCCATTTTTTTCTCCATCATAGCTCATAATATTGTCCATTTAATCACATTGTCTCATTATCTATCTAGTAAATATTTATATATCAATCTATTCTTAAAATTGTTAATCTAATCATAATTATCACATTGTCTTCTATTATATATTAATATATCCGTCTATTTATCAAATTATTCCACTAGGCATATTGTCCCGTTATCAATCTTGTATAAATTTGTTGAACAGTACATCCATCAGATTATTTTACTAGTCATATTTTCACTTTTATCAGTCTAACATGTCTATATAATAATCAGTTAATAGAATTATTTCTCCGGTCATATTTTCACCTTATCAAGGGCTCCATCCCCACCGCCATTTCGAGATCAGGATCAGCCATCTTCAGGCTGGGCTTTGTATCTTCCCCGGCTTCACCTCCACACCTTTCGTTTAGGCTTGCAAGATTGGCGTCGCCTACGGTGTGGAGGGAAATCTGGTGAGAAAGGAGAAGAGAAACTGGGCGCGTATCTCGCTCCAGGCGCTTGGTGTGCCTTAGACGATTTAATGTGAAAGAAAGCGCAAGGGAACGCTTCAACTTTGCTGGTTACGGGCACGCGGTATTGCCAAGCGGTTAGAAGACTGGCAAAGGCTTGGATAAACACCTGGCCTTCTACCCTCGCATCTACCCAGGGCAGCTAACCCAAGTTTGATGATTTTTAAAAACAAGGCCTGAATCTCAGATGGGGAAAGCTAATATTAAAAATGAACAGAGTTGGAAGGGACCTTGGAGGTCTTCTAGTCCAGCCCCCTGCTCAAGCAGGAAATCCTATACCATTTCAGACAGCTAGCTGTCCAGTCTGTATTAAAAAACCTCCAGTGATGGAGCATCTACAACTTCTAGTGGCAAGCTGTCCCACTGGCTGTTTGTCCTCCCTGTTAGGAAGTTTCTCCTTAATTCCAGGTTGCTTCTCTCCTCCATTACTTTCCACCCATTGTTTCATGTCTGGCCCTCTGGTGCTTTGGAGAATAATTTGTCCCCTCCTTCTTTGTGGCAGCCCCTCACATACTGGAAGGCTGTTCTCATGCCCCCCACCCCAGTCCTTCTTTTCTCTAGACGAGCCAAACCGTTCTTCTTCATATGTTTTAATCTCCAAGCCTTAGTTGCTTTCCAAAGTCTCAACATCTTTTTTTTTCTAATGCGGTGAACCAAAAGAGGATGCAGAACTCCAGGTGTGGCCTTACTAAGGCTTTACAAAGCGGTACTATCCATCCAATGCTTCTTGCTCTGCAGGTGCTTTGGAGAACAGGTAGGGCACAGGCTTCTGGGTTGGCTCTCTTCTCTCCAAACTCTTTAACTTGCCCCGCAGGGCAAGGGTTGTTAAGGCCAGCTTTTAAAACCGAAAGCAAACGAAGGGTGATATTCAGCCGGTTCGGGCGAACTGGTAGCGGCAACTGTGGGTGAGGGAAGGTAAGCGAATAATAGCAACAAACCCCAAACAGCAGCAAACCCCAAAGTTTTGCTCTGAGGGTGTGTGTGGGGAAGCTGCCCGCTCTCGCCAGCTAGAGGCCACCCCGAGATGAAGTTAGCCATCATAGTTCGGAGGACGGTGCCTAGTCTGAACAGAAGAGACAGCAGAAGGCTGCCCAGCCTCTGTTCGCACGTACCCATGTCAGTTAAGAATTTTTCTAGTGAACTCCAAAGCCAGCCAGGATGAGACAGCTTGTGGCTGAGTGTTTTGTGTGGACCTCGCACAAGGCCCTGTGTGTGAGTCCAGAAGAAAAAAACAGGGTCAATTCTATGACCAGAATTAATATAGCCACCGCCCACCGTAGCCAGCAGCTTTCTACTGTTGTTCCAGATTTAATGGATTAACTAGGAACGCTTTTAAACCTCTCCTTCTTCTTCTTCTTCTCCTTCTCCTGCTCTTCTTCTCCCTTCCCGTCTTCTTCTCCTCCTCCTCCTCCTCCTTTTCTTCTTCTTCCTCTTCTTCTCCTCCTCCTCCTGTTCTTCTCCCTTCCCCTGTCGTCTTCTCTTCCTCCTCCTCTTCTTCTTTTCTTCTTCTTCATCATTATCATCATCATTATCATCATCATCATCATTATTACTTTATTCATTAAACATGAAACTCAATCAACTGAACATTCAAAAATGCATCACAAATACCATTGACCACATTGATGGTTGATGCGAATTGCTGCCAGCGTCCTAGGTATCAACCAAGTACTTTCTTAAGATGTACGATGTATTATTATTATTATTACCATGTTTCCCTGAAAATAAGACCCTGTCTTATATTTTTTTGAACCCTGAAATAAGCGCTTGGCCTTATTGCCA
>JANHGD010000930.1:153793-164436 GCA_027560375.1 Imantodes cenchoa
TTTATATGCCTGTACACCGCCCTGAGTCCGTAAGGAGAAGGGCGGTATAGAAATCTATTAATAAATAAATAAATAAACAAATAAACCCTCCTATCCAAAGGGATGGCTAACGATGAAATCCTCTGCTACTCCAGAGGAGGCATTTTACAGATTTTTAAGCCCTTTTAGTTCAATAGCCTGGGAGTGGAATTTCTATTGCTAAGTGACAGAACTGTAAAGTATGATGTCACACCAACTTGCAGCTTCGTGACAGCAGTTCCAGAATATCTGATTGCTGTTAAGCGAATCCCACACCATCATTGTTATTATTGATGTTACTGCAAGGTACTTTGGATGGGGATTATAGGGGAGTAATTCGTTATTTAAGTAAACTTTCAGGGATTCATATACTAGTTTCTGTTTAAGGTGGAAAAACATAGCTACTATTTTGCTGGTGCTAGGAGTGAGCCTCCAGTTGGTAAGTGTTTTCCCAAGATTTTAATCTCTTTGGTCAGGAGGCTCCATGTGTTTTTCTTGTAGCACTATGGCCAAATCATCAATGTATCAAAATTTGCATCGCCTTGTCGCCAGTATATCTGACATGTATAAATTGAATAATCCAGGTGCCATTACAGAGCCTTCAGGAGGCTTTTCCATCTTTTAACCTTACGTTGTCCCCCATTATTATCTGAAATGATCTATCACTCAGTATGTTAATTAATTGGTCAATGGAGATTTTTGCAGGGGATAATATGGCACAGTTTGTATAACAACCTGTCCTTCCAAACTGTGTCATATGCCGCAGTTAGGTTTGCAAACCCAGCTGTGGCTTTGACACCTCATTGGAATCCTGCTTCAATATAGCCTGTTAAGCTTAGCACCTGGTCTACACAGCTCCAGTCTTGTCAGAAGCCGGTTTGTTCCATGGGCAGATATAAATCTATTATGGGAACTATCCCGTTTATAATTAATTTTTCCAGGAGTTTGTAACCGTGGTTCAAAAGGGCAATTGGGTGGTAGCTTTCAGTTCTGTTTTGTGGTTTGCCAGGTTTTAAAAGTGATATTATTTTAGCTTTTTTTGAATTCTGGTGGGAGGCAGGCAGCCTTTGGAAACTATGTCTGAGTTTGTTTGTTTGTTTATTTATTAATTACACAATAAATGAGCACTTTAAAAATCTTGGAGAAATATCACTAGGTGGTGCTGTCGCTCCATTGTACCTGTCATGGCCTTTAACACCAGGAAGCTGGCGCAACCATCTGTAAAAGGCATCTCCCAGGAGTGAGGAAAACAGAAGCCACATAACAGTTTTGAGCTTTCACTTCTGTATCATCCAGGCCGTCTACTTTCACAATAGCATTTTGGTGCAGCATCTGAATCTATGATGTCAGCAAGATTATCTGAATGCAGAGAAAGAGACAGAGTTAAGGAAAAAAAGCAGTAACAAGTGCTGGTCTGTAGAGTGGGCTTTGTGTGTTGTAAGATATGGTGGGAAGGTATTCCTTTCACTTCACATTCCTTGGAGGCATGTATGGATTCTTTGTATAAGGCAGGACAGGTGTAATTAGGAGAACTTCCAAAATAGTTTGCATGTGTGGCTGATTAAAATCATATCGTGTCTGGGACTGAGCCAAATGCATCCCCTTGAAGATAAAATTCAAGAAGAACTTTTGAGATCAACATTGTGAAGGTCAAAGAAAGAGCTTCCCCCACCCACCCCGAGTATGGCATCCTTCTCAGATGGGCTAAGTGGCATTATGCCCTTTTCCCAAAGGCCCCATAGAATGTTTTGGGAAGGAGAATGATAAATAACATTTATAAAAATATTGCTTTTCTGGTGCTGTTGATAGGAGAACTTTCTCTAGGTGTGTCTGCTCCAAGCATTCAACAGAGAGCATCTTCCTTGGTTCTGACAGCCTGCCATTCAAATATCTTTCTCAAACACCCTCTCATTATGAAGAAAATGGCTTTGATATTTTTTTTCTGGGCCTCAAAAAATTAGTTAGGTTTGCTGAGATTTATGTATTTTTCCTTCTCTGTCATTATAAGATCTATTTTCTCATGAAACCAATATTGAATTCTGGCTTTTTGGCAATATTTTATTGTTTATTAGCCAGGTAAATGGCTGTGTTAATTTATTACACAAGCATACATTCATCATTGTCATCCTTCAGTCTTGAAAGACTATGGTATGCTCTGGAAAGAATTCCTAAAATGCCACATGCAAAGCTGGAGTAACCTCTCCAGAGCACGAGGCCTGGGTAGGTTACTGTTACCCAAGCAGCAGATCCCCCCTCTCCATGTCTCTGAAATAATCCAATGGAATGGCAAAACCAATACGATTGGTTCCAGCTATGTCGCAGGAGTTATCAGAACGTGGCTGTACACAGCCACTTCCAGGACTGCACACAAACATACAAAAATATGCACATCATATTTCAAGACCATCATCACCATCCTAAGGTGGATTTTGAGATCTAGTCATGCACAAAATTCAACTAAAATTTCACAGTTGAAGATGATTCTTTGTTTTAGAAGTAACATTTATCCTTCATAAATCTTGAGAATATATTTGTGGAGACACTCCTGCTTAGAGAGTAGTTAAAATTGCAAAATCTCAGAGTACTTTGAAAAAGTGGAGGAAATTTGTTGTTCTTGAGGCACAGGTACCAAAATTAATAAACCAGTTGTTCCGTCTTACACTTATCCTGCCTATACTCCATTTCTCACTTAATGGGAAAATTTTCTTTGAATACAACTAATATAAGTAAACTGATGGAGTGCCTAGGACACAAAGAAGGCAAAGCTTCTTTTAAAATATATGTAGTCCTTGGCTAACGTTGGCAACTGGGACCTGAATTTCTGTTGCTTTGTGATGCAGTCATAAAATGCGATGTCATGTGACTGTGTCACTCAACAATGGCAATTTCAGAACTTTCTTTGTTCTTTGCCTTTGTTAAGCAAATCATGGTTGTTGTTAAGTGAGGATGTACATAATTGCTATTTGTGACCTTCTGATGGCTTCCTCATTGACTTTGCTTGTAGGAAGAAGGTTGCAAATGGTGACCATGGCACCATGGGATACTGCAACATTGTAATTGTGAGCTGGGTGCTGATTGCAATTTGGTGATTTCAGGAATGCTATAATGGCCAGAACTTCAAGGACTGGTCATAAATACCACTTGTTCAGGGCTAACAGAAGTTTAAATGGTCACAGAACGAGTGGTGGTTAAATGAGAACCACCCTTAGTTAATTGATGGTATGAATTGGTCCATTTACTGTATTGAAGTCTGGGATTCTGGAAAAAGATGGGTTGCTTTATAGATTTCTAATATTTATATCTAGAATTAGCTTGCAAGGGCAAAGAACAAGATTTTTGTAAAATCCCAAATGAAAATGTATTTTAACTTTCTAATGTTAATCATTTTAAATCACATTCCCTAGTTCTTCAAGCTCCAGCAAAGAATTTTAAAAGGCTGTTAAAAATGCAAACAAATAGATGAAGCAAAAAGCAGTTCTTTTCACAGCAGTGCCTGGAAAAGGAGACCCCAGCAGCCCCCCCTTCAGTAGTGTATGGCCCATGCTAAGAGGGTGGCAGAGAGATACAGATTAAAGAGAAGGTATGCCTTTACATGTGCAAATGTGGCAATAAGAAAGAGCTGTTTTTCTTGGAGCATTAGCAATAAAAAAACCAAATATTGTAAGAAATTTTGAGGGAATTGTGAGGGAATAAATGAAAATCTCCTCAGGGCACACCTTCTTCCAAGAGTTCCTTTGCTGTCTCCATTCAGGTTGAACCTCCAGACCTCTGCTAATCATTTTGGCTGGGAAGTTTCCAGTCCAGTTCTATGGAGGTTCTCTCGATCATCCCATCCAAAGTGCAAAAATACAGAACCCAACAAGGGGGAATTGCATAACCATGCAGTCCTGCACAATGGAGAAGCTTTAATGAGAAATGTCCATATAAAACCAATGAAACAAAATAATTAGATATTGCAAAGGAATTTATTAGGAAAGAGGAAATAAAGAAGAAACAGGAGGAGGCAACGATGATCCACGCATACTGTAATTTAAAATTATATCAATAACTCATCTGCTTGGTACCTCTTCAAATACTGTGGGCTGTTGGTTTCAGAACATGTTCACTACCATAGAGAAATCATCTGGACGTTCTGCTAAAATATTTGTGGCAGAACCTTCTTGGTTTTTTCCCCCTTATGTGGTTTGCATTGATGTGCTGCACCGTGAACATAAGTACTGAAAAGAAAGAGTTGAAGAAGAGCAACGTATGTATTTGTTAGGTTGGCTCTTTCATCTGGATACTTTCTTAGTATCTGATACTTAATGAAGTTAACATCACATACAAAAACTACCTGGTAGAGAAGGTGCTATAAAATTGGAAGAATGGGAAAAATGGGAGAATAACTTTTAGTTACCTATCTTTTTTCTTTTGAAAGGTGGTTCATACATTGCTGCTGCTCATATTAAGGCATTCCCCTATCTCCCCCTCCTCAACTATGCATTTTATTCTTCTAAAATTGCAACAAAGCTACTGAAAAATGGATGAGATTAGAAAGGGACAGGGGGTTACAAACACATTTATTCTTCTGGATTTCTATGTCAGTGCCTCTGGTATCATGGATCTGATTCTACAGTTGGGGACTAAAGACATTATGTTTGCATTTTTCTTTAGCTACCCAGATAGATTACTGTGTGGTCCTGTGCTATTTATTGTACAGAGTCCTGCAGTTATACACTGTCTTCCTTGATGGTGAAATTCCACATGAAGCAAGTGAGATTATCCAGGGATTTAAGTAAAGCTGTAAATGAGGGCTCCAGAAATCTGTCTGCAGTTGATAAACACCATAGATTTTGGCAAAATGTGGAGTGTATATTTCTATTCATTTAATTGAACCAGATTATCAAATTATGCTATTCAATAAATTTAGTATTAATTGCCACAGAATTCAGAGTAGTAATGTTTTCAGATAAAGTACATTTAGCTGTTTATATATGAACAGGCAGACCTAAAAGCTCAGAGTCCCATGAAGCATTAGAATATTTAAATATGTGGAATTTTTGTTTGTTTACAAAAGGATATGCCTACTTTCAAATGTTGGAACATTCAAGAACATAGAGACAATGGAACAAGGAACGGGTATGTCAGATGCATCAGCATCAATGCATCAATGGAAAACCATTTCCCCATCTCTCTATCATATTTCTATAGATTTGAATGATTAAATTAACCAAAGTATTACTTTCTGGGTACTGGAAACTGAACTGATCACAGGCAAGTGTTGAAAAAATATTTAGTCTCAAGGAAATGAGATGCACTGTCTCAACACAACAAAGCAGCTAACAAAATTGTATAATCTGTTTCTGTTAAGAGTCAAGGCTCATTAGATTTGTCATGCAAACAGTAGCTTCTATGCATGGACTGTACAGGTGTAGATGTCTCTGTTATCAATTGGAGTAAGGTACCAGGCTGTGCCATGCAGCTAAATGCAATTAACATTTCGAAGGGAAATGAGTAGATGGCAAAACCAGACACTGAATACGTTCATGGTAGGAAAAAAATTGATACTTCTGGATTACAAGGATAACTGTCTGACAAATAAGGGTCTGAAGAATTGCTTCTCTTTGCAGGCATTGAATAGGAAGGTATTCTATTGCCAAGGGCCTTATATGGAGGATTATTTAATATGTTGGACTTCATATATGCTTACTTTTGCTTTTTAGATGAACTGAATGTTATTTAATAAATGCACATACACAATACTTTGTATGTACATTTATCTCTTTCTTCACTTGTTGGTTAAATATAAAGAAGGATAATGGTGTTCCCTGAACTCTTTTTGATGGATCTTCCATTAAAAACAACACACCGTGGAATAAGGATCTTCTGGGAACGTGAAGATCCAGAGAGTGGAAAAAGAATAAGACACAGGAGACAGGGAACCAATATTTCTTCCCTCATATACTCCTATTTTGGGCAACTGAAGACTTGCTGTTGAATGGACCGTGGCTGGGCTCATTTTTATGATATTCTACACCAGGGGTATCAAACTCAATTTCATTGAGGGCTGCATCAGGGTTGTGTTTGATTTTGGGGGTCAGGTTGGGTATGGCAGGGATGGGTGTGGCAAGCTTGGCATCACTCATGTAGCGGGCGCCTGTGGTGGCCCAAGTGCTCTGTCAGCGAAAATGGGCTCCTCAGCTCCATTTTCAGCTGCAACAGCTTCCTGCAACCCTCTGCAAGCTAAAACGGAGTTCCATTTTCACTGGCAGAGGCATCACGGGCCGGTCCTTTGTTGTTTCCAGAGTGGCCCAGCAACCCAGATCTAAGCATCTCGCGGGCTGGATCTGGCCCCCTAGCAGAGGTGGGTTCCTTCGGAACTGTTCTAAAGAACCAGTAGTAACTTGGTGGCCTGGGTCACTAGAACCAGCAGCAACCCAGGCCTGCCATGCCCCTGAGCCGGTATGGTGCCGCCATCTTTTTAGCTTCTGCGCATGCGCAGCAGCTTTTTTTACATACCGTGTGCACGATGCAAATCAGCAGTGAGAGAAACCAGAACCCACCCCTGCCCCCAAGCCTTTAGTTTGTCACCCCTGTTCTACACTGCAGCACAGCAGCTTCTCATATGACCGTACTGGTTTTATTTAGTTTCCTGGAGCAATGGTTCTTAACCTGTGGTCTGTGAGGATGCTATCAGTCAAAATCTTTATTATGCCCTTAAGCCAGAAAACACTACAGAGAAAAACTTAAAAATTAAGTTTTTATTAAGTTTTAAGTTATTAAAATTAATAAACTAAAGAGTAGACATAAAATACAATCAAATTACTATTTTATGCACAAGTTCA
Source organism: Imantodes cenchoa (assembly GCA_027560375.1). Classification (NCBI taxonomy): domain Eukaryota; kingdom Metazoa; phylum Chordata; class Lepidosauria; order Squamata; family Dipsadidae; genus Imantodes; species Imantodes cenchoa. The sequence continues at coordinate 160,636 of JANHGD010000930.1, forward strand.
TGTTTTCAAATCTGATTAAATTTGGCAAACTTGTAAGATTTTCAAATTTATTTATTTATATATAGGTGCAGGTTTTTTTATCTGGAAGATGTGTGAGAGGATCAAGGGACCATGATAACCCCATGAATCATGTTGCTGATCCTGACTTGGTCCATATAAACAAAAAGTTAGGACAAGATGCAAAAATATGATTATCTCTGTAATGGGCACCACTGGTTTATACTAATCCAATCGTGGATTTTTTTAAAAAAAGAAACCTTTCTTCTTTAGGAAAATGTTAATTCATTTATTGTTTAACTGAAGTGGTTCAATGAAGTTTGATTATAGCTTGGCCTATTTATATATCTCCTCAACCAAAATTGGCCAGAGGCAGTAGCTGAAGAATTATCTAAAACTTGAAGAGTCAAATCAACTGTAAAAAGAAAATGGAGGATATCCATATTATCTACCCTCTAGAACATTGGAGATTAATTAGCTTATAAAATAAACATTTCTCCCTCCCCCCCCCCTTTTTTTTTTGTTCTCTGTTTTGTGATCCTGCCTCTCTGGAATAGGCTGGAGGAATTTGGTCATTTGCTTAACAACACACCAGTACTTATTTTTGTGCTAACCCTATTCAGTGGCAGAGTTAAAAGAATAAACTTTTCCTTACAACCCCATCTGTTTTTCAACTAAAAAGGGTTGGATACCTATGGTCTGGCCTCCACCTGCAGCCATACCTCTTTTCACTTTATTCATAGTAGCTTGACCAGTTCTATAGAAAAACAGTGCACAAAGCGCAACTGCATTGTCATGCAGGTTTTGCTTCAAGTCTCCAGAGAGCTGGCACTGCCTAAAGGGAAGAGTTTTGTTTGCTTCAAGATTCCACTTCTAAAGCCTCCCCCCTCATTCCTTCTGTTCATTGTGACATCACCGTCTCCCCACACTGGACACAAGGCTTCTTGCTCTCCAAACCTCAGAAGTTTCTTTGGTCACACTTTTTTGCTTTGCTCTCCAGGCATCAGAAGTCATTTTATTTTTGCTCACACTGTTTCAGAAGCCCTTCCCAAATTAATCCTTAACACCTGCTATTTGATTGAAATTCACCAGTTCAGCCCCTCAGAATTATTAAAAACAGTAAGTAGTTTCTTGGAAATAAAGTAGAATTTCCATGCATAGACTTGAATCTAGATTAATGCAGGGACCACTGGAAGCTGCAACAACTAAATACTGGAACAGCCCAGAAGAGACAAATGACAAGGTTTGGAGAAGAGTGTAGGAGTGTAGGCACTAGGCAACTATGGATGATCTTAATTGATGAGGCAGGTTTCACTCTGAGGGGTTCAGCATACAGAGACCATGGAGAAAAAACTATTTATTTATTTATTTATATGCAATCATTTTAAAAAAAGAATTAAAGGTGGTAAACCCAGGTGACAAAATTAGGTAGTAAAGAAGGCAGCATTAGGATAGTAGTATATACCTAGGAAAAAAAGAAGTTATATATTATTTGTATAGATATGGATATAAATATATATATAAGTTTAAAAGGGGCACAGATAATTAAATGAAGTAGGGATATATGTTACCTGTCTGTTAACCATAGGATGAATTATGATCAGAATCACTCAGGGAAGGGATAAGAGGGAGGAAGAGGAAGTAGAGAAAGGAAGGGAGGGGAAAAGGGGAAGAGGGAAGTAGGAAGGGGGAGAGAAGGAGAAAAAAGGTAGAGGAAAAGAGAGGGAGACAGATGGAGGGGAGTGCTATGAAATGAGGTAAAACAGACTGGCAATAGGAGTATAATAGGTGCAAAATTAGGATATTGGTTTATGATATATTGGATAGAAATGTATAACTATGTATATCTTGATATGATTTATGGTATATGAATGGGTGTATATATGGAGACTGTGGAAAGAAGACTTTAAAAAATAGTGGTTTTATCCAGATAAAACAAGGTGTACCCAGAATTACTGAAGTCATTATATTCTGGACTAGCTGCATCTTCTGAGTAGTCTTCAAGGTCAATCACATGTAAGCAATACAGTCTGTGCCACATTATTGTGGGTTAATGATAATGAACTGGACCTTCTGTTCCAAGAATGGAAGTAACACCAGATGAACTTGTGCAAAAGTCTGCTTGGCCACAAATGCTACCTGTTCTAAGCAGGAGCTGTGAGTTCAAGAATACCTTCAAAATTATGAAACAGTTCAGAACGAAGGTGGTCAGTCCTATCCAAAATCTAACAGGAAATAATCTGGTTATCAGTTGGTCTCCAAATCCAAATCCATTCAATCTTGCTGGAGTTAATTCTCAGTCTGTTTCCCCCCATCCAGACTCTCACAACTTCTGTGTACTGGAATGTTCAGCTGCATCTTGTTTGGCCCAGTTTGAGATACTGTACACAACCGTGTATCACCTGCATATTGATAACTCCTGATCTCCATTGTTAAGCTCCAGAGTGATTTCATGTAGCAGTTAATAACAGGAAGGAAGGAAGAGCTCAAAAGACAGAAAATTCCTTTTACCCACCAGTTTTCCTTGCTGTTAAGTCTCTCAACTGTATGTACTTCAACCTCATAATTTCTGTTCATATTTTCTGCCCATTTTACAATTTTAAGAAACAAATATCAGAACTATAGTAAATTTTCTAAGTATTGCTCTTTCACAGATTTCTCTAAGGGGATTAAAAGATTGGCAGTTTCATTTTGAATCTGTTCTTAAATAATATGTGAAAACCACATATTTAAATAGGGAAGAGGAAGGAGACTGGGTGCTGCCTCCACATCAATCATATGGATCAATTTTGTTAATTAGTATTTTGTTTATTCACATTTCTAAGGCTAACTCGTAAACAACTTTAGCTATAGCAGAGTGCATCAATATAATTACTTTACTTCACGATAGGAAAAATGTGAGAGATTTGTAGTTTCCTTGGTATAGGTAAGAATGCACTTTGAACTTAGTGGTGAAGAAATATGCAATCCTCCATTTATTAAAACAGTAAATTAAACAGATACTGCTACCACTTTTTGTTAATTTTTTTTCCTAGCCCAAAACAAACCTTCTTTGACGGTGACAGAAGCATGGAGAAATTACACTTTTCAAATTTAAAATTTTACAAACACAGAAACAGAAATGTAAACATGTTGTTTCGTTAACAGCACAAGCTCAACGTAGATTTAGAAGCGAGCGGGTTTCTTTAAAGGTGCAGTTTCCAGGGGGATTTATCCCTGCGCGCCAATCCTGCGACAGCGGCTGCCCTTACCCATCTGTTGCGTGTCCAGCAGCACCGACGGCATCTCCTTGAGAGGGATGTGCCCGGAGCTGCCTTCCCCGCACCAAGCCCACCGCAGGCAGCACCACACGGAGCCCGAGGACGCCCCTGCCGACGCCGCCATGGTTGCTCGGCCGCTCTAGCTTCAAGAGGAGGCTGCTTCAGCTTTTTCCCCACACACTTTCGGTTCCTGGCGGCTGATCGGTGAAGGCCTCCATGTGCGGGGTAGGCGACCCAGGAACAAATCCACGCAAACTCAGCAAGCTGAGTTTCTCCTTTACCGGGAAGGCTCTTCAAAGAACGGGCCACATAATTCACAGGCAGAGAAGAGATGGTCCCTCCTTCTGAAATGTTACAAATGTTTTAACCAGCGCCTTTTAAAATCGCAATTTAACATTGCGCAATAACAAAGAGTTATTTCTTATAAGGAGCGCATTCCGTGGATACGTTATTATACAGAATTCTTTCCCAAACCCCAAAAACTTTAACCTTAGACTGTCTACAGTCGACCTCACCCCTTTCTTAAGAGGTTTGTAAGGGGCGT
>JANHGD010000930.1:189728-200527 GCA_027560375.1 Imantodes cenchoa
TTTCAGCTGTGGATCTAGGAGGACACCCAAATTGCGGGCCCAATCTGAGGGGATCAATTTTTCACCCCCCAGTTCCAGGGACGGGCAGCTGACCTCACCCTTCAGAGGCAACATCCATAGCCACTCGGTCTTGTCTGGGTTGAGCTTGAGTTTGTTCACCCCCATCCAGACCCTTATATTGTCCAGGCACCGATTCATCACAGCCACTGCCTCACTGATTTGGCAAGAGGTGGAGATGTACAGCTGAGTGTCAACAGCGTACTGCTGGAACCTCACCCCATGCCAGTGGATGATCTCACCCAGCGGTTTCATGTAGATGTTGAATAAGAGGGGTGAGAGGACTGATCCCTGAGGCACCCCACATAAGAGGGGCCTAGGAGTTGACCTCTGACCCCCAACTAACACCTACTGTGGCCGATCAGAGATAAGAGGAGAACCACTGAAAAACCGTGCCTCCCACTCCCATCTAAAAACCGTGCCTCCCACTCCCATCTCCCTGAGTCGGCACAGAAGGATACCAGATACATACCAGAAATGATGTAACTGATGCATCTAAGTAAGAGTAAAAGGCCAAACCTGGAATCATCCAATCAACAGAGAGACAAAACGTTAAAGTAAAACCTGGTACAAATAAAATACCACCAATTTGCCATCCTTAGGCAATTATGAATGAGAGATTACTGTTTCACTAGGGAAACATATTTTTTTAAAAGCAAGTGGCTTACTGTCACAGCAATACAGGAGAGGGCCTCTACCTTTCCCTGTCTGTTCATTAAAAAAACCTTTTAATTGCTGCTAAATCACTGTGGCAGAGCTGTTTCACTTTTCCTTTTTTAAACAGGAAAATATAAGGACTCTCCCATTGTTGTGGTTACTCATCCCTTGATGTACTTTAACCACAAACATAATTCAGAGCTACTAGATATTTTCCTTATTAGAGTTGGAATTAAGTTGAGGAAGGAGACATACTCTGCTTTTTAAATCATTTACTTTTTCTCATATTTTGCCTAAGCACAAGCTTAGATGGTAAATGCTGGTAAAACTTAGGAACCGAGAGGCACATATATCAGTGTGCCTGAGGGAAACCCCAGTGTTTACAGAAGTAGAAAAACATTTTTAAAAAATCCTGGGGGACCAAACACTGCTTTGCCCTCCCCCTCCCCCTGAAACAGTCCACTGAGTACTGGGAATTCTCAGTTGCTGAGGAATGTAGAGCAAGAAGTGGAAAAGAAAAAATAGAGGAGGAGGAAGAAAGGAGGAGGAGGAGGAGGCAGGGACCAGGAAATGCTCTCAGAATAACTAGTTGGAATCATGGTTTGGAGCACCTCTTTGAGAGAGAGGATATACTTCAACGTTTTGTCAAGTCCAAATGTTCAGCTGCAATATATTGTTACCCGATGGAAAAGACTCTGTAGATTAGATTAATAGTGTATAAAACTTCAAATTTTTTAAACTGCATATATTGAAACCCTGAACTCTTTTTTCCAAAATAAAGGAATGATCTGAAGGCATTTCTCCAGTCACTAGAGAGCCTACATGTACTGAAACGTAGGGCACTTTGTCTTATGAGACGATATTAAGCCTTAAGAGGAGCTCAAATCAGTTTGGACAAGAAAGTGATCTCAAATGTCAAGAATCATTTGCACTTTTTTGTGGCCACTGGGAGCTCTGAGCAGAACTGAAGCACTCTTGAAGAAACAAATAGGGTTTGCTTGCTCTTTCAGATCCGAGTTGCTAAACATAAACTAGGGGAGTGTGTGGCTATTAGAGCTATCCTATTCTTACTGAATAATTTAGAGAATTCTTTCTCTCTCTTTTCCTTTCTTCCTCTCCCCCCTTCTAAAATCCAGAGGAGATTGTGATAGGAAGAACTTGGGGGAAGAAAGCAAAGCAAAGCTGCTTGTGGCTAACTGCAGCCAACCTTTCCTCTTTACACAGGGTTGGTAAAACAACAGCGCTTCGCAATGAAGCCGGCTCCCTCCTCCCTTTCTGTGCAGCCTTTGTTCCATCAGCAAAGGTCAACGGTTCTCTGTTCAAAGCGAAAATACACCCCCTGGTTATCAGATTTAGGAATTCTGTAGGGAGGTTGCAGATGGAACATGTTTAAAGCAGGAAGAGTGCTGCAGTTCTCCGTGAAGAGAGGTTGTGGAGGTCAACAACACGTTAAAAAAAAATCCCAGAATGCTGACAAGCTGTGTAAGTGGGAGGAGAGTCTGGTCAGTTTAGAGAATGGAAAAGGAAAAGAAAAGGGGTTACTGTTGCCGAATGTGAGAACTGGGGATGGGTGAAGTGAAGTGTCAGGAAGCACAAAGAAGGGAAGATATACACAGAGATCCAGGTGTGCTGACTAAAGACAAATAAGATTAGCAGAGAAGAATGTAGTATGTGAGGTCTCTGCAAGCAGTGGACATAATTATCATAGAATTGATAAACAGATATGTAACTGTTACAGCTGGTTGCCAGGTAAACCTCAAGAGTTTCAAGCTTGACAAAAGTTTGTCAGATAGAATTTACTTTGTCTATTTGCCATGTGTGTGAACAGCTGGAGGACAAAAGAGAATGAAAGCTCTGCTTTTGAGATGCTTGCCTAAACATCAGAAAGCTTTTGCCCCTCTCCACCAGCTCCTTCTGAATTCAGTGATTTTCCAAAGTCCCAAACCTTCATTGTTAGTATAGAACAATGGCCTACCCAATCTAGCACCCAATCTTTGGCCTCTTCCTAGCCTCTGGGCAGGTAGCCATGAACACAAGCAATTTAAGTTGAAAAGACTGATACAATCTTTCCAGGATTTGCTGGAACCTGAAAAATGTGATGTATTTCTTTCCTTTTGTAAGATAATGTTTGCCTCTGAGTATTATGGGTTCTCCTGTAAGGGATGAAGGTGAAAACTGCCTGCATATCTTGTTTTTTTTCTTTTCTTTAAATGTGACTGAAACCAGGAGTCAAATTTAGTTTGCAAGATTCCCCCCCATTCACATTGCTAAGGCTTCTTCTACAGCCCTTCCCTGTCTCATCTCTTCTTAAGAAAGAAGGGCCACTTGTGGTACTTAAAACAATGATTTGGTCTTTATTCATTCCCACAACTTTCCATCTGAGAAATGGAAGCCAACTATGTCATCCCCTTGAGGTATCAGGAGTGCTGAGAAGCAAAAACCAACAGAGTCCAAGTCATTTTGTGGCAACAATTCTAAGAACTTCTCCATTTTCTTTCTTTTCCTCTGTATGAAGAGGAGGTGGAGTAATGTAAATACGCCCCCCCCCCAAAGGGAGGGGAATGACCTTGTTTCCTGTTGATAAGACAGCTCTCAAAGTCCATCCCCAGCTTAAATGTAGGACAGAAACTTTTGTCATCTTTGCTTGAAAACACACGGAAGTAATGCTTGTAGTCCTCTGTCTCCAATTACATTTAACTACTACTGATTCACTTTGTTCTATTTTATGCTTTAGGGAATAAGTTCATTTAAAGCATGCATCAGAGATGGCTGATGGGTGCTCTCTCAGTGGCTTTCCAGAGCAAGATGTAAAGATAATAGGCATAAATAGTAGAAATGCCATTCTTAACTCTCAGGTAGGTTTGAACTGGTGTTATTGAAAGACAGTAGTTTCTTCAAATGGAAGCCTTTTACATGGTGTCATTACAGGCTCCATTCTGTCGAAAGATAGCTGCATGCTACCGTCAGGAGACCTCGAATGATTTGGAACTTGGTACTATTGGTATACTTAAATCTATTTGTCTATAACATGTTTGGATAACGACTTGCCTTCTATGAATGTTTGTCTGCAGTTGTTAATGAGCTACACTGGGTCTAATAAAATGAAGCTGCAGAAAGTTACAATTCAAGTAGAGTGCCATATTTTCTCATTCTTACTTTGCAGAAGAGCAGATACAACATTTGTAATTGCTTCTGGATCCAAAACTCTCCGTGTTTCCAAGAATGAGGCAAAGGCCAAGAGTGTCTTTTATCATGCCCTTTTTAAGAACAAGATGACATTTAAATGGTAATACACACTCTGGTAACCTCAAGGGTTGATTTCTGCAACATGTTCTACGTGAGCTTACAATTAGTACATGATTTAGTAGCCTAGTTGATTTCTGGAATGGTACAAAGATACCACATGTTCTGAAATAAGCCAGGATCTAGCACAATACAATACATGGATCTAGTTAATATGTCAGGCATTTTATTCAAGTACTATTCACACATTGTATTCATCATCTCTATGACAAATGAAAAGGTTGTCATTTTTGTATGGTGTGCTCTTGCACTTTAATGAATTTGCATACCTGCCAAATTTGATGATGAAAGCAGCCCTTTGGTTTCACACTTCCCACTCTGCACAAAGATTTGCTTCTCAGCCTGTTCCTTCTCTTTTCCTCCGAAGCCACAGGAAAAGACCTTTCAAAGCAATCCTCTTACAGATGCCCATCTGTGGCTGGGCACCCCACTGTTTTACGCTTGTTCTCTTGGTTCTGTTACTGCATGAACAGCTGTGCTCTTGAGAATGAGTCTCTCTCCTTTACCTGGTCTAAAGATGGTGGCTTTGGGAATAAGGAATGAAGCCAATTCCCCACCCCTCTTGTTCTTGTAGGATTTGAGAGCAGGTTTCCATCTACGGGGAAAATAAGTTCCAGTGCCCCTAGGAGACAAATCCTACTCTTGGTAGATTGTGACTCGGAAAATCTCTTATAGGACTGAAGTCATCATGAGCTCTGGCCAGAAAGCCAAAAATTTAGAGAGAGCAAAAAACTGGTTTTAAGAGTAGTGGAGATAATTCATAGAGAAACCTAAAAGGCCTCAATGAAATATATTTCCCAGAGTTTGGGGTTTGTTTAACTGGGTATTGCTAAAAATGCAGCACTAGGGGAGATTCTCTTCTCATTATGTCACATTTTTCTGCTATGTTGTAGCATCCTTTTTCTCTCATTTCAATGGATGCAAATTCTCTTTTCTTACTTCTTACTTTTGACATTCTTACTTCTTACTTCTGTCATAGTTCTGATCATAGTTATTTATTCAATCTCTATAGCCACACATCTCAATCCAATTGATTCTGAGGGTTGCGAAAAATATTACAATTAAACCATTAAAACACAAAACAGTTACAAATAATCTATATAGACAACTGGGAGTTATCATAATAATTATATAAAAATTAAGAGTACAATTAGGTAGCAAAGCCCCTTATACTTTCAGAAGCCCCAGGCCTGTGCACTTTACAAAAGGCTAACAAGGTTGGGGCCAGTATGAGCTCAGAAGGAAGAAAGTTCCAGAGGGCAGAGGCTATTGTTGAGAAGAGCACCCCTGCCAGCTGACATTTCTAGGCTGATGGGACTCACATTAACCCTAATTTACTAGACTGAATTTCTTCTTAGAATCTTAAATAACAGAGTTGGAAGGGACCTTGGAGGTCTTCTAGTCCAACCCCCTGCTTAGGCAGGAGACCCTACACTACTTCAGACAAATGGTTATCCAACATCTTCTTAAAAACTTCCAGTGTTGGAGCATTCACAACTTCTGGAGGCAAGCTGTTCCACAGATTAATTGTTCTAACTGTCAGGAAATTTATCCTTAGTTCTAAGTTGCTCTCTCCTTGATTAGTTTCCACCCATTGCTTCTTGTTCTACCCTCAGGTGCTTTGGAGAATAAAACTGGATGAGTAGAAACTATTGAGAAGAGATGGTCCCTTAGATAATCCAGTCCCAAGTCATTTAGGGTTTTAAAGGTAGCAATCTGCATCTTAAATTGCTCCCAGAAACACACTGGCAACCAGTGCAGCTTCCATAGTAGTGGTGTTCTATGTACTGTATTAAGTATCTGTGCAGTTGCATTTTGCATAAGTTGAAGTTTTTGAATGCTCTTTAAGTGCATCTCCAGGTATAGAGTATGGTACAGTAATTCAAATGAGGGAAAATGAGGACATAACTGTGTGCAAAAGTCCTCCTTGCCATGGTGCCACTTACTCTTAAAGCAGGAGCTGCAAGTCCAAAAGGACTCCCAGATTACACACTTGGTCTGTCTTGAGCAGCGCTACCCATCTAGACCCCGTATGTAAGCAAGGGTTAAGAAATCTTAGCAAGAGGCAAGAAGCCCAACTATTACCATTAAAAACTCTGCAGTTTGTCTTGGTATACCTGTACAGGGAGTGAAACCTAAAAAGCAAGACTGAAAGATGAAAAAAACATTTTTTTAAAAACCTGAGCACTTTCCTTTTTAATATCTTAAAACATATCCACCTAATAGAAAACAGCCTTACTGAAAGAAGAGTACTTGAAAAGAGTATTTGAAAAGTAGCATATGCCTATAGAAAAATTAAAAATAAAATCAGTTAAGCTTACGCAGATAAGCTAACAAAAAGCAGAGGACAGGAAGTAGACAAGCTATGTCAAAGGAGTCAAACTCAAGGCCCGCGGGTGCTTAGATCTGGCCTGTGGGGCTACCCTGGAAACAGTGAAGGACAGGCCTTCACTGGGAGTGGGCCTCCCTCTGACCCACACACTTTGCCTTCCCCCACACACCATGAACAACCTGGCCAAGGAGAGCGAGCACAGCAGCAGCAGCCTTGAGAAGGAGGTAAGCACAGCCAGGCACTGCCTTGGGGAAACAGGGTTGGGCTGTGGGGTCCCGGGGCCCTGAGAGCTCAAGGGATGGGTAGGGCATTTGCCCTCTGCTTCTTAGGGCTCTGGACAGCCTGTGCTACTGTGTGGAGGTCCACCCCATGGCCTGAGAGGAACGGCGAGGCTCCTTTGGAGGACAAGGGTTTGGCCCTCTTCCTGGTCTCACCTTCTTCCGCTGGAGACACCCGGGCCACTCAGGTGCCCCCGACACAAGTGACATCGAGCTGGCCATGCTCACCTTGGCCATCCCCCCTCCCCCCAAGGTAAAATACAAACCTGTTGTGGCTCTGAATGAAATTGAGTTTGAAACCCCTGAGCTATGCAGTTTCCAAATTTGGGGAAGTCTTGTTTGTTGATTATCCCAGTTGCTTTTGTTTAACTTCACTTCCAGAAGCCCAGAAAAATGCAACATTTGAAGTGGACTTTAAAACAGTTTCCACTTGAATTCAAGTGGTCTGTACATTAGGGAAGAGAAAAAAAGCAAAAAGTTAATGCTGGAAGGATGAAAGAATAAACACAAGTATGAGAAGGTAAACAAAGCCAAGAGGGAAAGGAGTAAAATGAAAGATATATGTCTCCAAGTTCATGCATTATCCCTCAAATCATAAATCTCCTTTTTATTTGCTTTATACAATCCATTTTCTCTGTTAAATGTTATTTCTCTCAACTTGCTTTTCCTTGGCAATTGAAACTGGAATAAATTGCTTTGTGTTCCACATTTTGAAAAATCCCAAGGACGATAGAACCGAGTTTAGATTTCTTTTGGATTAAAGAATATTACAGATTTAACTCCATTGTTTAATCTTCGCAAGAGATACAAATCGTTTTCTCTTAGTCAGCAAATTAACTGCATCAGATGCTAAGGCTTCGCCCTCTGCTGTGTACCTCTAGTTTCGGCTAATTCCTACCAGAAACTCTCATATTTTCATCTGGACATCTGAGTTATGAGAAAGCGACTTGCCTTCAAAATTTAACACCTAACAGCCAGCAACCTTAGAACCAATGGGAGAAACAGACACTTTGGGTAGGATGACTCTACTATAATAACTGAGACTGATGCAGGAAGATTCTTGGGAGCCCAGGACCTCTGCCCTCCAGAGCAGGGGTCTCCAACCTTGGCAACTTTAAGACTTGTGGACTTCAATTCCCAGAATTTCTCAGCCCGCTGAGGAATTCTGGGAGTCCACAAGTCTTAAAGTTGCCAAGGTTGGAGACCCCTGCCCAGAGATTCACACCTGAAGTAGCGCTTTCCAGGTTCCTGTCAGTTTATACCAGCTTATACAATTTCTCTGCTAGTTGGGTTTCTGTTTGGCCCATGCAAGGGTTAGGATTGCTGATTTTTTAGTACTGTAAGCGGATGTATTCCTGGAGAAGGCAGGCTTCAACGCTACAGTTTTAGTCTGAATTTTAGTTCATAAGTTCTTTTAGTATTACAAAAAGATAAATAGTTGTTACTTGCTCCTGAAAGGACAGAACTACAGTTTTTTCCTATCCATTTGTGCCAGTAAATTAACTTTGCTAGAAACTGAATGGCCTAAAAATAAGAAAACTTAACCCAAAAAATCTTATGCTGTTTCATTTATTTGCCAGTTAGAAGGCATGATAAAATCAGTATTGTAGGCTTCCATAGGACACTTGGAAAAAATAATTTGGGAAGAAAGTGTTATTTCAGCTTCAGATACTTCTGACTCACTGATTCGACGGAGAGTTTTCTGGATCCAGCCTTTGGCATTTTATTAAAGCAATGACTAGTTTAATTTATCTACTCGTTGCAATATATAAGCAAATTTAAATAGACCAAGCAAAGCAAAAACGCTGAACTGAGAGACAATCGGCAGCGTTTACAGCCAGACCCCTCGAAGAAAGCCGTAGCTTTCCGGTCCATGCCAATCAAAGGGCCAGAAGACGCAAGAAAAAGCGTCCCTGGCGAGCGAGCGCCAACTTCGTCAGAAACGGCTCTTCCCCTCGACCTGCGCCGCAACTACGACCTGGCCAGGGCTCCTGATGGCTGTTAGTGAAGCGCGTGAGAACCGGCGAAGGGGACTCAAACTGTCTCTTTGATCTGCTATGTTATGTTAAATCCCAATGACGCCCTCCCGTCCTACAGAGGCCGTGAGGGGCGTTTATTGGAAAGTCCCGCGTCCAATGGGGCCTACTTCCTCCTAGGATTGGGAGCGCGGCAGCTTTTGGTCACTGGGCACCATCGGCTGGCCTCCGCCGCGAAAGCAAGTTAATTCTCCAATTCGTGCGTACGTGATTGCTGCCACACATAATAAGCAGATGCGTTTTTACTCGGCTTCCGCGGGGCTTGCCAGCGCCCGCAGAACTGCAGCTTTCTCTCGACTTGCTACCCGATCCCTCTCCTTTGGCGCCTCAAATGAAAGAGGGCACCGCAGCTAGGAGCCCTGGAGGGAGATGGGGAAGGACAGGACAGGGAGGGCCATCGTCCTTACTCCCGCATGGGTCGTTTGCAGACAGGCCGTTGGTCAAAGAAACGCCGGGCTTTCTCTTGTAAACATGAAGGCGAGTGGAGGGACGAGGACAAAAGCCGAGCCGAGCGGCTAAGAGGCTGTCGCCAAAGAACTAGAAGCCGCCGCACTTATTCCAAGGGCTCGGGCTTTTAAGAAACCGCCTGCCTCCTCCTTGGCCTGCGTCCGTCTCCTGTTTTATTAAGGGCGCCAGAATCGCCTGGTTGCGTTCCTTTTCGGTGACCTCGTTCTGGGAAGGGCGGAGTTCTGCACGGCTGACTCCCAGGACCGCCGCCGACTCCTTCCCGACCCCCAGGCCAGCTGCAACTTCGCACGCGCTTTGGTGCCGTGCGTTCAGACGCAGCCATAATGAGTGGTTTGCCCAGTACACGCTCACAGAGCTGTCGGAAGTTGAGGCAAGGAGGAAAGCAGTTATTCTTAGGCATTGTGCACGTGTGAGTGACTCGCCAATTGCCCGAAGTACTTCAACTCTCGTTGAGTTTCCCTCGCGAAAAACATTAAATGGGAAAACCGTCGTTGCGTCATCGATGCCCCCACTTTCTCAAACTTTATAGCGTACGGAGGGAGGTTGATGGCTATTTCTAAGAGGCCAAAGAGCAGATGTGGAGGGGTTTTGGGGAAAAGACAGAAATAGGCGGTGATCGCATTAAAATCCTCTCGTTCCGTGTATGTGTGTGACTGCACACTGGTATTGCTGTGTTATTTTCCCAGCCCTGAGCCTAGTTTGAGCAGCTCGATCGATTCTCATTGATTGTCCCTGACGAGCTGCTCCACTTTCCAGCCAATGTCAGCCTGTCTGCATTCGGGAAAGAGAGAAATTAAGGAAAATCTCTGCCGCCCTGGCGGTGTCATTTCCACACACTTCAGCTGGCAGACTGCCAGACACAGGGCTGCAGCAAAGAGGTGGACTGGACTACTTTAAACTGAGGATCAGCATCCACAGGTTTGAACGGGAAAGTAAAGGGACACTAAATAGATGCCAGTAGTACTCCTCAGTGTTTCAAAGCTGGTAATGAACAAAAACTGGGCAATGTTCTCCTTAAGGCAGGGAACTTCAAACTTCCTGAAAAGTCTTCTATCAGATGGCAGTTATGGGGCTGAACATGTATGTAGTCCTTTTTTTAAAAAAAAAGCTGTTACATTTGCCTATCCTATCCTCAAGCGTATTGCTTTTTGAAGATTACTTGGGTTCATGCTTACAGTTACAGCCACTACATTTTAATAGTCTTGAGGTTGCTTTATATTGAATCATTTTATGACCGTCAAGCCAAGTTCTTTCTCTTCATCCAACCCTGCACACCCAACCCTGTTTGCCGCAACTCACCAAGGTCTCAGACAGAAGTCACTGCAAATTTTTAAGTGCTGAGAGAGTCTAGAGGTCTTCCTGCTAATTCAACTAATACTGAAAGCTTAATATTTCTATGGGGGGGGGGGGATAAGCCCAAAATAAAGGCGTTCTGGACAGAACTTATGCTGTGTGACTGTAACTTGTTGCTTGTATCCTTGCAATTTATATTAATATTGATTGTTTCCTGATTGCTTATTTGTACCCTATGACAAAAATTAAGTTTTCTACCCCATGATTCTTGACAAATGTATCTTTCATTTTATGTACACAGAGCATATGCACCAAAGACAAATTCCTTGTGTGTCCAATCACACTTGGCCAATAAAGAATTCTATTCTATTCTAT
>JANHGD010000940.1:61223-71554 GCA_027560375.1 Imantodes cenchoa
TCTACAAGTAGTCTTTGACTTGCAACCATTCATTCAGTAACCATTCAAAATCACAGTGATCTGAAGAAAAACCACCCACTTATAACCCAGGACTGAAATGATGATTGTTGTGGTGCCACCAGTGGTCAGATAATTATAATCTGGGCACTTGGTGACCCATTCATAATTATGCATTTTCAAGTGCTCCTCGGTCATGAGATTGCCATTTGGAATCTTCCTTGCCAGCTTCCCCAGAAAGCCAATGGGGAACCGGCAGCAAGGGCACAAGCTACTGCTACCTGCTGTGAGGCGTCCCTCTAGTCTCTGGAAGCTGGCTGAAAAAGTCCATGTCGAAATCCAGGTGGGATTTACAATCCCATAGCAGAGAGGTTTGTAAAATCTCTTTGCTCTGGGGTGAAAATCTTCTGTCACTGACAGCCCTGCTTGGATTTTGGCATGAACATTTTTCAACCCCAGAGCACTCTCCACTCTGATGCTGAAAATCTTGCTTGGATTTTGGCACAGAGGATTTTCAGGCCCAGAGCAGAAAGGTTTTAGAAACCTCTCAACTCTGGGGCTAAAATCCAAGCAGTTCTGAGAACCTTGCACATCATCCTTGAACCTCACCTGCTTACTCTCCTCTTTCACCAGGCAGTGCCTGAGACTTGCAATGTTCTGCTCAATTGCCCATTGACCTGATTTGTGACAAGCTGGCAGGAAGTTGGGGGACATTCACTTAACAAGGGCAACTGAGATTGCCTGGGTTGCTGTCATTAAGCTAAGCAGTAGCACTTTATGACTACATCACTTAATGACGTAAATTCAAGTCCCAATTGTTGTTGAGAACTACTATAGTTGCACACATAATGAAAAGCCACCTGATCGTATGAAAAGACCTGAGCAGCAAATCTACCAAGATAGGTAGGCCTGATCTTGAGCAACTGATATAGCAGTGATGGCGAACCTATGGCATGGGTGCCACAGGTGGCACGCGGAGCCATATCTGCTGGCACGCGAGCCATTGCCCTAGCTCAGCTCCAATGTGCATGTGCACACTGGCCAGTTGATTTCCGGCTCATGCGGAGGCTCTGGGAGGGCCTCTGGGCGGATGCAGGGAAGCTTCTGCGGTCTGGGGAGGGCGAAAAACGGGCCTACCGGGCCCACCAGAAGTTGGGAAATGGGCTGTTTCCGGCCTCCAGAGGACCTTCAGGGGGACGGGGGAGGCTGTTTTTGCCCTCCCCAGGCATTGAATTATGGGTGTGGGCGCTCGTGCATGCTCAATAGCTCTCGCGCATGTGCTTTCAGCACCCGAGGGGAAAAAAGGTTCACCATCACTGCCATATACCATGCCAGACAAGTCACTGTCTAGTCTTTTCTTAAAAACTTCCAGTGATGAAGCACCCACAACTTCTGATGGCAAGCTGTTCCACTGGTTAATTGTCCTCACTGTTAGGAAGTTTCTCCTTAATTCCAGGTTGCTTTTTTCTTTGATTAGTTTCCATCCAATGTTTCTTGTCTTGCCTTCTGGTGCTTTGGAAAATATGTGGAATACTACTATCATGTCCCCACTAATCCTTCTTTTCTCTAGACTAACCAAACCCAAATCCCGCAACCATTCTTCATATGTTTTAGTCTCCAGGCCATATTAGTAGCTCTTCTCTGCGGTTTTTCCAAAGTTTCAACATATTTTTTGTAATGTGGTGACCAAAATTGGATGCGGTATACCAGGTGTGGCCTTACTAAGGCTTATAAAGTAATATTAATACTTCACTTGATTTTGATTCTATGCCTCTATTCTATTCCATAGCTGGTATGAAGGCAACGGTAATTGGGCTTGTAATGTTGTTTCTGGACTAGAAATCGTGGCTTTGCAGAAAAGCATAAGCTTAGTTTGAAGAAAACTAGCTTTGGTTGTCCTTGAAGTAAAATGCCCCAAAAGTACCAACAGGATTCCTTACCATTAGCAGGGAATTTTAAACATGGCACAGGTGCAATTAAGGTTGGTAGTCAAACCTACACCTACTCTTGCTAAATGTTGTACAGATGTATATGTGGTAAGTACATATAAATGCCTTTAAAAATGTTTCCACTTTAAAACGTTTACATTTAATTTTAAATGTAATTTCATTTTAGTAGTTAATCTATTTTATATTTATCTTCGCTGCTGAAGCATACACCGACAATTTAAAAAGGAGAAAATTCACTTGAAAAAGGAAAAGAGGACTGAGGTAGAGAGTAGCTTTATTATTTCAGCCTGGAATCAAAATTAAATATTTACGAGATTATTAAACTGTTAAACAAATGATCAGTGATTAAAACAAAAGGAATAAAATCCTTAACTTTTAATTCAGTCATGATTAAAATGCTTAACTACCTACAATATAACTTTAGCAAAATAAAGATAAATGAGTGATTATACATTTTTAAACATCCTAAAATCAAAGAATGATAGTTTTACAATACTATCCAGAAGAACCATAAAAATTTTTAAAAGGAAAAGCATGGCAAACAGTAAAGATGTTCAGGCAGAATTTGGCTACTTTCCTGGAGATTATTTCTGAAGACTCTGCTAGAAGTCTTCATCCTTCCATCCTTCCAAGCAGAGGTGGGTTCCTCCCAGTTTACACAGGTTCTATAGAACTGGTAGCAAACCTCTGGTGATGTCACGGTGACATCACAGAACCGGGTCTGTCGGTGCCGGTCCGTGGACTCTGCTATCTCTTTTAAAAAAATTATTTTTCTGCATTAAAAAAAAAAATCCGTTTTTTTTCCTTTTGCGCATACGCAGAAGATGAGTTTCCAGCACTGCGCATGCGTCACCATCTTGTTTTCAGCTTTTTTGGGTGAAATTTTTTTGGATTTTTTGGCACTGCACATGCACATGCCCGTGAGGTGCACGTGCACCCATGAGGCACGCCCACAAGGCACGCACACGAGGTGCACACACGTGGTTAAGGAGGAAGTGAACTGGCAGTGAGGTAAGTTGGAACCCACCCCTGCTTTTGAGGTGGGTAAAATGAGGACCCAGATTGTTGGGGGCAATATGCTGACTCTGTAAACCACTTAGAGAAGGATGTAAAACACTGTGAAGTGCTATATAATTCTAAGTGCTATTGCTAGAAGGAGAATAATAAAATCAACATTTGCTTTGCTGTGACTATTTAAAATGACGCAATGAAGTTTACATGCCAATTTCATTAAAGGAAGCATGGATATGTGCTATTGATTCATTTGGCTCTAAGGGAAACAAGGATAAATGGTCTTGTATTGGTGTGCCATTGCATTTTCCTACCAGAAGAGTCTGGTGAATGTAATGGCTTTTCCATACTCTGAGCATAAAATGTTGGTAAAGGTATGTCCCAAAAGTGCTTTTTCAAAAGGTAACTGGACTTTTGAGAAGTTGAAGCTGTGCTTTCTGCAGGATGTTTTCTTAAGTCCAGTTACCCTTTGAAAAAAGCACCTTTGGGACAATCATGGCTTGAATAACTGAGAATTTCCATAGATATTGGTAAATGTATTTGACTAGCATGAATCATCTCCCTAGTATGAATAATTACAAGATTTTGGGGGGAAAAGTTTAGATCCTTTTAAAAATCGAATATACCCAACAGAGCTTTCACATAGGCAATCAAGACCAGATATTGATGGGAAGTCCACAGAGTCTTAGGTTAGACTTAATTTAAATTAGCTATGAGAAAGTAAAATTACATTTTTCATAACAACTAAAGAACTTTATGGACCCAATATATCACATATTGAAGTTTGATTCAGGTCTCTGATGAACTCAGGACGGTCTCCATTCTTGATAAGGAATTGGCTTCAGGCCCATACATTATGTGGACCCTTTCAAAATACTGAAGAATTTTTTTTAGAAAGGAGTTTATTGTGATAGTTGTGAGCCAAAGAGTATATAAATAATTACTTTTGCTCTGAAGGTTATAATTGTTGCCATTATATGCTTACTGCCATTGGGGATGGCAGAAGAATATTGATTGATAACAGGCGATTGTCAGTCATGAATCCGTTGACCATGAATCAACAGATCATGAACATCAAACAAACATTTAAATAAAAGACTTTGTTCTGTTCATGCATGGCCTCCATTATATTCCATAAGACCTTTTGTCCTTTTATCTTAAACCAAGAAGGTCCAATGTGCAACCAGAGGGCTGTTTGTGGCCCTCAGAATGACTTCAAAATTTACTGCCCAATTATATTTTTAATGTGAAATTCAATTATTATATGATGGTGGCTGTATTTAATTAAATAGCATTTCATTAACCTCATGAAAATTTAATTTATTTTTAAGTTAAATTCAATTCTGGGTATAGTTTTTATTCCACTGCAATTCATTTTTCAAGTGTTTTGGCATCTAGCCTACCATTCAAAGGCCAAGTTGACAAAGTTGCTAAAAGTTTGGGTTCCCTCACAAAGAAACCTGCAAAAGCCAGGGTGGTCATTTGTTTTAGAATGAAATCTGATAATAAAAGAGGCTATCATAGGCAATTAAAAATATCAACCATGAATATAAAAATAGGGAAAGAAAAAGATGCCCTAATGGCATGTTTTGGATTGCTGAAATAAAAACAGCTTAACTTTGGATCGAGAATATTAAGAATTCTACATAGTTCAGTTATATACCATTTTCAACCCTGACTTCATATACACATGCCAATAATCTGAAGAAAATCATCTAATCCATATGTTTGATAAATCATATAGTTGGGGAATAATTTGTTGTAGAAATATCTTGAGACCTTGGTTGACTGTCATCTACAACTTTTCTAAGCTTTGCACACCATTCTATTCTTCCGCTTGTATGGAAAGAAAATGACTGATATCAGTTGAGTCACTTGCTCCCAAAATTGAAACATTCATAGGTTAATTTAGAAATATCACCATCTGTTAGATGAGTTAATGTAGAATTTAAAGTAATGATTTTAAAAACCTGGCCAGAGGAAAACTAAATCATTTTAACTCATAACTGGTGCCAATTTTACTAATAACCATAGTTCTATTAGTAGTTAGGAGAATTGCCATAAGGAGGAAATGGATCTGGAAAGTTAATTTCAATCTTTTAATTCTAGTTAAAGAATGCCCAGAATTATATCTTCATTGTCATATTAGGAGAAAATAATCTCAATAAAACATATACCATAAAAGACAAGAGGTATTTCTTTCTCTGCAAATATTTATGTGCTTCCTACATCATAGGAATTGAAAATGGAGTATATATCTATTTCTTTAATAGACACCACAACTGAGAAAACTTTAAAAACTTTGTTGATCAGCAATGCAAATTCTCATTCACCCCTGCTTTTTTAATTAACTTTTTAATTTTCAAATACAAAGATAGT
The DNA here is from genome assembly GCA_027560375.1 of Imantodes cenchoa. Taxonomy (NCBI): domain Eukaryota; kingdom Metazoa; phylum Chordata; class Lepidosauria; order Squamata; family Dipsadidae; genus Imantodes; species Imantodes cenchoa. The sequence goes on from JANHGD010000940.1 coordinate 66,560, forward strand.
GTTGAAGATGACTGGTGAGCTTGGGCTGAGAGATATACTGATCTAATGCCGTTCTTTGGAAATCTGCAGAGAAATGAATCTCAGGGAACAAATGAAATGATAATGGGATTTTGGTTTATCAGGGTTCAATTCCACAAAATAAATGTTCAGTTTCATGGATTGTTTGTTGAGAAAAAGGTGTCTTTTTCTGTAATGAGCAAAACTGATTGAAGCCTTGGCATTTGGAATGTGTTTTTTAATCAAAACTTTCTAGTGACATTATAGTGTTTGCTAATAAAAAAATCTAGCTGATGGTCCCAAATGCAACTGGCCACAGCAGACTCAAAACAAAGAAGGTCTCGATTCCTTTTGCATCTAGTAGTTATACAAAAGAAGATATATCATTTTCTTTTCTTATGCTTGCATGTCAAACTGAACCTTCTGAAATTCTGTTTTCTTCATAAGTATTAGTGATATATGATCCCTGTTTTTTTTTACATCTGATCTGCCAAACTGGCCAGCTTTGTGTAACAAGATAATGGAGATCAAGTCTCTGTTTAGGTTTCCATGTTATATTAAAACACGGCTTCATTGAACATAATTTATTGAATAATTGGCTCAATTCACACTTTGCTTTCAGTTAAAACCAAAGAGACCACATTTTTATTTAGTACATTTCTTTCAGCTAGCTTGGAGCTGTGGTAGTGCAGTGGTTAGAATGCAGTATTGCAGGCTTCCCCCACCTAGCAGTTCAATCCCAACAGACTCAAAACTGACCCCGCCTTTCATCCTTCCGAGATCAATAAAATGAGGAGCCAGATTGTTGGGGGCAATATGTTGACATTTGTAAACTGCTCAGAGAATGCTATAAATAGCAATAGCACTTAAACTTACATACCGCTTCATAGTGCTTTACAGCCCTCTCTAAGCGGTTTACGGAGTCAGCATATTGCCCCCAACAATCTGGGTCCTCATTTTACCCACTTCGGAAGGATGGAAGGCTGAGTCAACTGTTAAATATTGTTTCATTTACTTTGAATCCATTACACTGAGAATAGTAAGTTTCCCATTTTCAAATGACTTTTTATTTTCTCCCAGACATATTTTTGGCTATATCTGTCCTGGCCAAATCTATAAGTTTTGGTTTCAGGTTTGACAAGCCCACTCGTTCGTAATTTACACTTCATTGTGAGTGTCAGGAAGCATCAGATATGTGATCTCCTACTATATTGAAGGAAATATGGTTGTTGATAAAATGGCACTATTATCAAGTTACAATGTTCGTCAATATATGTATGGCTTCTCCAATTATATCAGCACTCCGCACAGTGATTTTACAAGGGGGTGGGGGGCTCCATTTAAGTAATGCATTACATGCATTCCTTCAGCTTTCCTTAACCCAGAATCATCTACACTGTAGATATATTGAACTACCAATTTCATGCTGGTTAAGAACGTTTGTAATATAACAAAACACACACAAACACACACACACACACATACACAAGGAAACGTTGCCTTTAAAAATAATGAGTGAATGCTTTTGTCACAGCAAAGGGTTCAGATAAATGTGATATCTTAGAAAACTAGTTTGAATCTCTTTCATTCTACTTCTGACTTTGCAGAGCAACCAGTGCAAAGACAAAAAAACCAAACACAGGGGGAAAAATCCCTGAAACAATAAAGGTAGAATCTATAACTTTTGGTTGCTTTGGAAAAGAAGAGAGTTGATGTAGATCTTTCCCACAACTACTTTACATACCCAGAATCTTAACAATCTGCATAATAATTCCTGATTTATTCTTACTGATTCTAGCAGTGGTTCTCAACCTTGACAGCTTTAAGACTTGTGGACTTCAATTCCCAGAATTCCCCAGCCAGTATGGATTATAGAACTGCAGAACAATGTCATCTATTATGTCTAAATGGTATATCTGACTACAATAACATCACACTAATAAATAAAGTATATGGGTATGTAAAACATTATCTGCCTAGATCAGTGATGGCGAACCTATGGCACGAGTGCCACAGGTGGCACTCAGAGCCATATCTGCCGGCACATGAGTCGTTGCCCTAGCTTAGCTCCAACGTGCATGTGCACACTGGCCAGCTGATTTTTGGCTCACACGGAAGCTCTGGGAGAGCATTTTTGGCTTCGGGAGGGCCTCTGGAAGGGACGGGATGGTGCATTTTTGCCCTCCCCAGGCTCCAGAGAAGTCTACTGGCCCCACCAAAGGTTGGGAAATGGGCCATTTCTAGCCTCCAGAGGGCCTCTGGGGGGCTGCGCGGGAGGCCATTTTTGCCCTCCCCAGGCATTGAATTATGGGTGTGGGCACTTGTGTGTGTGCAATAGCACGTGCGCATGAGCTTTCGGCACCCAAAGGAAAAAAAGGTTTGCCATCGCTGGCCTAGATTGTCCATTTGTAATGTTCTAAGCTCAAAACAAACCACCCGACTTTAATAAACAAAACAGTATTTTGCTTCACAGTGTTTCAATATTTAGACATCCTGTAACTAATTTGCATTAAAAAATATCTCCAGAGTGAACTTAACTAATATAAGAGCTCAAATACCATCCTTGCTGATATTCTCTGGAGCTACTTGGAATAGGCAGAGGGATGAGCACAAGAGATAGTCAACTAAACACATACCAGTGACTTTACTGCAGTTTTTAAATTATTATTAGAATTAATGACTTGTAATGTAATGTTCTCCTTACACAAAGAATAAGCTTAACTCCCCCCACCAAAGAAAACCACAGTGCCAGATGAATAGGGTGCAAATAGTAATGCTATGATGTGAAATTTCAATTGTTGAAATTCTGAAGTATGATGTGGTTGTTGATCTTTACAAATGTAATTCTCTGTTGCTTTGATTTGTTCAGCTTTAAAGAAAAGTTCCATAAAATAAAGTCTCAATCCAGTAGCCATAAAAATGCATTTGGTTGTTATACAGTTTATAAACTGGGTTAAAGTAAAACTACTGTTGTTGCTTCTTCAGTGGATCAGTTCTATGCTATTTATATAAAATAGAGTATGGTTGTTATTTAAATGGTTCATTACATGTTTTCATATTTTAAAAATAATACTCTTGCCTGATTGGCCCATAAGAAGGTGCTTGTGACCTTTTTAGCACGAACTATCATCATTATTTGTGAGTTTAGAGAAAACATGAAGGAGTTGTTTGGAATTCTCCATATTTCTCATGGAGAAATATCTAACACATTTTGAGTTTTATTCCATAGAATGGAATGTTCCAAACAGAACTGGCTTATTGCAAGTTCATTTTTCCCCATTTCATGCACATTCCTTCTAAAATAATGCCACATAGAATCATATTCAATATATCATACAGCTAACAGCTAACAGCTAACATGGGCAGGGCAAAAAAGAAGGAACCGCTTCCTAGTAAATTAAATTACACCATAAGCAATAAAAGCAGGTTATTGTGTAGTAAAATTAATATTTTTGAGTGTCACATTTAGCTACATTTAAAATGCTACATTTAATATGAATGCCTAAATTAAAATGTGTTTATTGGAGCATCCATATGTCTTACCTAGCATTACTAATTTTTTGTTCCCTTAATCCAAAGCCATACAAGAGGAGCCAAGGAAAGTTTCACTGAACTATAAATTGAATCTACCAAGTTCTGCACAGCACTACTTAAGACTGGTATGTGATCACTGACTTTGAACAAGCTACAGTCACAGCAGCCATGGCATTTGCACTAGTTTAGAACAAAGCTTGTTTCTTTCATCTGAGCCAAAGCTATTGGCAAAAGATACAAAGAGTTGGATTGGCAACTCGGCATGGATTGAATCCAGAATTCAATTTGAAGCTCCATTACCTACAAGTGTTAGCCTTCGTACCAACTGAGAAAATGCCGACTGCTTTTGATAATAAAAAAAGACTGAATCCCAAGAAAGACACATAGAATTGTACAGTTATTCAGGTATAGCCCTGTTTCTGCTGGACTCTCATGTTTCCAGGAATGAATTGACATGTTGACATGGTCTCCTACTTCCTTCCTGAAAGCTCTGATCAATCATCTCTCTGTTTTCCAAAGGACTGGTATTCAAAATATAAAACTGACACCAGTGTTTATGAGAACTGTTTGGCCAGCTTACCATTGGATGTGAAGGGATGCAACACCAAGCAAAGCAAAACAAATCCCAGGCATATAAACTTTGTGATATACAGGGAATAGCTCTTCTTTTCAGTGTTAAAAAAAGAGAAAAATGAAATGAAAATCTTTGCTCTAAGCAATTTTTGGAAAAATATCAAAATTTTGTTAAGCATATTAGCATATGCTGAATATAAGCATATGCTGTTACATTTGCCCAGCAATAAGAGTTTCCTGTAAAAATAATCTCTGCCTGATTTTCTAGTGATTTGTAGTTAACACTTTTCAAAAAATTAGCTGCTTGTATATTAGCTATGAGGAAGGTAAGAAAAATACTTTCTGAGAAAGCATTGACATTAGACAAACTCATTATTCTGCTTACCTAAACAAGCAATAAAATAAAAGTCTAATTCTGTTAAGGTGGCACTGCCTCACCGGAATGAAGACCAGAAATACAGTGTCACAGATATAAAAGCAATAGACCTGTGAAAATCTCTGCAGAAATGCTTTACTAAAATGTGTTGAGTTTTGAACAATGTTCAGTGCAAGATAATGTAGTCTTCCACATCTTTACTGCTTTCCTGAAGATCAGTACGATTGGGGACATCCATATCTTTGAGAGAAGGTTGTTCCATAAGGTAGATGCCATGACAGAGAAAGTACAGTACTGTATGCTTCTGAGGTGGCAACTTTCATCAGGAAGACTGGAGCAAACCCACCCTGTCAAATCTAGCAGGAAAAGAATAAGTCATTGGGGTATGCAGTCCCACAGATAATCTGGCCCCATGCCATAAAGCAGGGGTCCCCAAACTTTGGACCTCAGGGACCACCAAGGTCATAATTTTAAATCACACAGACCACCAAATTCATAATTTTAAATCCCACGGA
>JANHGD010000940.1:108209-120678 GCA_027560375.1 Imantodes cenchoa
CGTCGCCATTTGGGTTCTTTTACCCTCTGCGCATGCACAGAACTCTTTCTGCATGCACAGAGGGTAAAAGAATCCAAATGGCGGCATCCGGGCGGGTGGGCAGAGCCTCGCGCTCCCTTCGCGCTCCCTTCATGACCGGCTGTCAGTCTATGGAAAGGCAAAAGCGAACTGGGAGCATTTCACCCCTGTATGTATATATGTATGTACAAATCAGTAGTGGGTTCTAAAACCCTTTACTACCAGTTCGCGCAGACAGAAGCATCCCGAACGGGTGGGCGGAGGCTAAGCACTACTGGTTCTTAGAACTAGGCCAAACTGGGAGCAAACATAATCACACAGATGTATACTTTATTAAAGTAGTAATGGCAAACCTTTTGGACTGGCATGTCAAAAATTTGGAAAATATCTAACTAGACTCTTGACACACATACACATACAGGGAAAAAATATTTATGTATTCATGTATTTTAAATACAGGCAAATTGAGGAAGCTCTGGTCTCACAATGCCTTTGTTCTTGAATGGCTTTGGAAAATGCTCTACCTGGCATCTGCAGCCTTAAAAACAACATGGAAGTGTGCCCTTTTCTCATGTTTTTTTTTAGAAGCTGTGAAGGTGCCATGAGAGCCATGGTGAGTTCACTGCAGTAAGTTCACTATGTTCGCTATGGCGAGTTGTCTGTGGTGAGTTGTTGTAGACCCACTTCTGGAATATCTGGAGGATATGCGAGAACAGACCTCATTCTCACATGGCCTCTCCAGCCTCCGAAAATAAGATAAAAGTACCCACAATAATATCATGATTTTTAGAGGCTCCAGAGGCAATGTAAAAGCATAGGCCTCTCATGTGACTTCTAGAGAGCACATGAGAGACACCCCATTCTTGCATGTCTCCATAGTCTCCACAAATCTCATGAAAATGGTATGTGCTTTTAAGAATAGCTGTTGAGTATTGAGAAACATTGACAAATATTTTTTGTCATGGCATGTCACCTTTGACACACATGTCATAGGTATGCCATCAGTGTACTAGAGCAGGTACAATGCAAGTGGAACAATAGCTTTATTCTTTCCTTCACATTAAAGCTATTCATATGCTACGGCAATCTTCATATGTGTCTCCATAAGCTATCTGAATGAAACAACATTCATTCTGGCTCAAAGGAAATGGAGAAATGGATAACAGCAACACTATGGATGGATGGATGGATGGATGGATGGATGGATGGATGGATGGATGGATGAATGGATGAATGGATTTCCTTACATGTTGGGGCTTTCATGCCATTCCAGTGCCAAAGGACTCGCAAACCATCTTTATCAACAATCTTTTTCCAAGTTCTTTACCAGTTGAAATCTAAAAGCCAATTAGGACTGAAAGATTTTTTTCCTGTTGTGATACTCCAGTTGTGGTATCATAGTTCTGGAATGCCTACACTAACCGTAACTCAATTCTATAACATCTTCCCAGCATGGTTGTCTGATTCCTAACATGATGTGTCTAATGTTTCATCATTTGATTTTGAAATGTTGCATTTGTATTTTTAATGGACTGAGGTTATATTGAATGCATCTTGCATTTTACACATGCTAATTACTTCTATTTATTTGGCCTGAAACCGAACATATCTTCTTTGGAACTATACCATTGACTCACATTCAGTTTGGAATGATATCTTATTTCAAGATCTCCTCTTTGAGTACTGTTATCATGCATGATATTTTTCATCCTATGTCTGTGGATTTGGTTTTGTGTTTCCTAGGCAAACTTCTACATTTGTCTCTGGTAAATTGCCATGCCAGTCATATTTAAGTTGCTTAAAGATATGTCTAGAAGATTTCCAAAAGCATCTCTCTCCCTCTCCCTCTCCCTCTCCCTCTCCCTCTCCCCCTCTCCCCCCCTCCCTCCCTCTCTCTCTCTCTCTCTCTCTCTCTCTCTCTCTCTCTCTCTTCTATATAATCTAACTCAAAATCTTTTGACTTCTGATAATTCCATATTGTTTCAAGGCTGATGCAATTTGATGTCTTTAGATTCTGATCTAGCTTGACTGGTTTATATTTCCTTGGAGGCTCCTTTCCCCACTTTTTACAGATATGGTAACATTGCTCTCCTCCATTCATCCAGTACTTCATCTGTTCTCCAGGATTTCATATGCATAAAAAGTTTGGCCAGACCATTAGTTTCTTCAGTAATCTAGGATTCATTTCATCTGGCCCTGGAGATTCAAACTCATTAATGTAAATAGATATTTGCTGACCGTATTTATATCAACTCAAGCTTCAAACTTGCCTCTTCATCCTGCTGTTTACAATTGCTGGGTGGAACATATATCCTTTTTGAAGGAGATTGAGCCAAAATAAGAGCTGCGTAGCTCTCCTTTTTCTTATATACTTGTTGGCATTCTGCTCCCTTTCCTAAGCAGCTACTATACATTTCTCTTCCTTTTATTTTGAACATATTTTAAGTAGCCCTTTTGCTGTTCCTAGCATCTTTCTTTAGTTTGTAAATATTACAATTTTTGTGCTGGTGACATCTCTAAAGTTCCGGGTTCCTTGTGTTTCTTACTGGAGACCCATCTTTATTTATGCATTTATTTCTTTAAACATTTTATATATAGCCATAATAATGTAAAACACTCCTGTTGGTTAAAAATATTTTTTGTATCTCCAGTATTGTATTTTGTCTTTAAATACCAGGTTATATTGCTTTTGTTTTTGACAGAGTTGCATGCTTTATGCAGAGTTGGCTCATAAACTGGAAGTCCTCCTGGACTTGTAGCACTTGTTCAAAGACCAGGTGGCAGCAATGGTCAAGAAAGTCTTGACATAGTTACACCTGCTGACAAAGTAACAATCTCTTCTGGATCAGGAGGCCATATTCATGGTCCCTAATGCTTAGTCTATATGGGCTGTCCTTGGACTCTGTAGCAGTTTCAACTGTCTAGAATGCAATAACTCAAGTGAATGCCTCAAGGTTTCTGCATATAATACTTCTACTTTGGATGTTCTCTTTGATAGTTCTCTTCAGATGCGATTCAAGTTGTTGATTGTCACATTCTTCAGTAATATGTATGGAGCTACTTTCATCCAGTGCCCTTTGTCTAAGATCTGGTTGAATGGGGTTAGGGTTAGGGCACTGTCATCTTGAAGGATACCAGAGACGAGTCTTCTCAATTTAATTAATTCTCTTTGGAACAACATGGCATCAGAAATTCGATTCTCTCTCATCTGCTGATTTTTAGGAAGCTCACTGAACTGTGTCCATGGAATAACTATGAGAAGCAAGATCTTCTTGCTATGGGCTTTCTCCATATTTGTAATTTTAAATGTTCATTGTGCACCAGGTTTACCATATCCATAATTTAATTAAATTGTTTCATTTGTCTAAAATCTTCATATTGTAAGATGGTTTGGGAATCCTTTGGCACTGGAATGGCATGAAAGCCCCAACATGTAAGGAAATCCATCCATCCATTCATCCATCCATCCATCCATCCATCCATTCATCCATAGTGTTGCTGTTATCCATTTCTCCATTTCCTTTGAGCCAGAATGAATGTTGTTTCATTCAGATAGCTTATGGAATAATTATATACAATTACTTTAATTCAGTTAATTTTGTTTCTTTTGAGTGAATTAGATTCTTCAGGTGTTATATTCATTAGTGGAGACAGGTCTGTGTTATATTTATTAAATCAAGTTTGCCGTCTTGTTCCAAGCCTTAAGGTTATATATTTTTTATTTCTGATACCTTGAGCATTAAAGTATAAAACAACAAGAACTATTAACTTTATGAACCAATGTTTTTTTCTAATTTTTCACTTTGTAATTTAATAAACCCCAATGTGGCCATTCTTCCACTTTCTTCAACAGTCTAATGCACTAGTTCATATTTGAAGTCCTTATTTTGTTTTCTTTTAAAATCATTATCCCTGTAGACTTGCTCTGTTTAAAGTCCTGCTGAAAAATTTGAAAAATATTTGTGGTTGTATGGTTCAGTCTATCACCTAACATTAATCACAGTCCCATATATAATCCAGTTAACTTCAAATTATCCCAGTTTTATAAATAAATAAAGTTTTATAAATAAATAAAATACATTCTTGTTGACTCAGAAGCCCCATAGAAAGTTTAAAGCCTAAAATAATAGCGTATGAGTGAAATAATTATAATTCCCAGTGTATAGAGTAGTATAGAGAGACAAAATATTCCAGGAATGATGCTTTAGCTACATTATTGCATAATCTACCGCCTGTCTATCGAAGCTCAATTCTGACTGAATTGCAAAGATGTGAAACAATAGTAAATGTTGATATGATTTCAGTCTATTTAGCTATGTTAGAAAATGCTGTTTTAATCTCTTTTAAGTCCACAGTGTTGATCAACAAATCCTTCACCCCACACCTCCTTCTAATTCCTCCTCCTTTCTGTTAGTATATAGTATATGTATATAACTGTTTTTTGTATTTTCAAAAAAAAATGCTCAAAATGCAATTACGTGAAAATGGGGAAGACAAAATGAAATATCTAAAGTACACATAAAACATATTCTGAAATTCAAAGAATACTCTTAGGCGATAATGTGTCTGTATATTTGTAAATGTGAATGCCTGCATCTCCACTGAAATCAATTATCTTTTGAATACTCTAAAACCAGAAAATTTGTTATGTCTTTAAAACCTGAAGATAAGTAATAGTAAAAACAAATATTTATAGGATCAGAGGCTAATGAGATGGGAATCAATCATAGTTGGGTTAGCTGGAATAATTATGCAGATGTTTAACAGATGACTCTGAATCTCAAGACAGATAAAAGAATGAGCATTGACTTAGTAGGTGGATGAAAAGAGACTGGAAAACAAGTTTCTTTCTACTCCTATGTTCAGCAGTGGGCTATGTTGCCTCTGTATGTCAGCACTTCAAGATAAGTCATGTAAGGATACAAATTCCACAAGCACTACAAAACTCTTTTGTTGAAGAATATATTACCAGAATCTTGAAAACCTGCCAGTTTCCATCTCTCCCTTCTTATACCAACCAGAATCAAGATGGGATTATTTTGAATTTTGTCATAGTAATGAAGATTTAAATGCTGACCAGCTGTTGTAAGGATGCTGTAACTGCTGATGCAATGAGGATGAATCAGCAGGGTTATTGCCGCTTTAAGACTGAGGATGAGTCAGTAGGGTTCCTGCTGCTTTAAGAAGCTGTCTATATAAGGGAGGCCATGAGAGGACGTATCTCTTTCTCTTCATGTATCACTCTCCTCATTGTGTTCTATCAGCGTTGTAGTTCTCCGTGTAGAGGTGAAGATTGCTTGCTTGCCTGGTATGTGCCTACCATGTGTATGAATATATATAGAAGCCTTGTATATAAACCACTGTTTTTACTCTGTGTACTGTATATTGCTCCTGGGTTGTCTCAAAATAGTAGTCATGCTGTTCACATTCTGACAAGTATATTTCCTTACATACTGTTCTAACTTCTTTTCAAGCATTAAGTTAACATCTACTTAACAGTTTTTACATTCCTTTTTCAAGGTTATCAGCACACAGCTCTACACTACTTTCCCTCTGAGACTGAGTCTCCCTCACTAACATGAAGAAGAGTCCTGCACATCACTTTAGGAACTAATTGCAGACTCATTCCCTCACTTTCAATTTGCATCTCCCCAAGATCAACAAACAAATTTTGTCACACAGAGTTTGCTAGAGTTGGAACATTTCCCCCTCTTCTCACCGTATAGTACTGAACAGTTTACCATGGTGGGAATCACAAAATCCTATTCATCCTCTGTTTCACTTTATATTGATAGCAGTGGTAAGTCAGAATTTGGGGGATTGTGGTGGAATTTCAGATACAACTAGTGTATCGGGCATGGTTTGTACGTCTGATGCTTTCTCCCATGGTCTCTCTAACCTAGGATAACATTTCAATGAATTAGATATTCCAAATGTCTTCTCTTTTGCCTAGAGTTCAGAATATTTTCTATTCATATTTCTCTTGATTCTCCAGAGTGGAAGTGGCTTGGGATGAACTCTTCTTCTAAATGCTCCAATGTGTCTTATCTCAATAACTCAACTTTCAGTTCAGCAACAAGTCCTATATAAGTCAAATTCATTTCATCTCACTTCTTTGAAATATAACTGAAAAATCTGATGTATACCCACAAACTCAGTGATTGCATTCTTTCAGCTTGCAGATCTCTTAATTCATTGTTCTCCTTTCTAAATCATCATATGAAAGTCTAAATCTTTGCATGAAGTTCTGGTAATTATCCAGCAATGGATCATTTGCTCTCAGTGAAGAACACAGCCCCTTTACCTGCCTCTTCTTTCAACAGACTCAAGCCAAAAGTCACTTTGAGGAAATTCTCTGACTTATAAAACTACAGCAATTGTGAAACCTGCTGACCTAAATACGCCAGACAAACAAGGCCACCAACCGACATTTGCTTGTTTATTTATTTACTAATTCAATTTGAATGCCACCCAATTCCAAATGTCAGGAAAACCTTGAATTTTGAAAACAAAAACAAAAAGTCAGTTCTGAAAAAGCACGAGAAAGAAACTCAAAATAATTATGTTTTGATTAAGCAGAGTATATAGTAAGTTGAAATGAACAGGTATTTTGACAGGCTTCCAAGTGTTTGTTACAATACCTTAACACATTAAAGTATTTCCTAGCAATTCCTGTTTATCTATCTTGAAGGGCTGACATTGGTGCAGAAGGATGGCTCTGTTGTTAGTTCAAGGTGTTATTAAAAATGAAAAAGTCTTAGCTGACTAGTTTAAAGAGGAGATGCAAGATTAAATACAGGGCAGATTCATTTAATAAGGTCCCAGAGACTCTGCCTGGAATATTCTATGTCTGCTTTGGTATTAATGGGAAACTCAAAGAACTGTGGAGAAGTATGGAGAAGAAGGACACCATTATTTTTCTCCTCCCTCATTAGTCATTCATCAGAGTCCCTGGAAGTTGAATATATGTAGCTAGAAGCAGAACTTCTAAAGTAGAAATTCTGCCGCGGACCAGTAGCTATCGGTCTGCGGACCGGCACCGGTCCGGGGCCCGGTGGTTGGGGACCACTGGTCTAGACCATCGTTTCTTAACCTTGACAATTTTAAGAGGTGTGGACTTCAACTCCCAGAATTCCCAAGCCAGCATGGAAGTTGGAAGTCCACACATCTTAATGTTGCCAAAGCTGAGAAACACTGGTCTTGGCACAGAAATCAACTTCTCCAACTTCCATCCCTTAGCAAACATCTTCTCTAGCTGGAGGAGAGCAACACTGGAAGGAGCAAAGTCCCTCCATTGATTCATTTTTGAATCCATGCCTTTGCCTTTGGCCCTTCGTTTCCTTTTGGTATGATACAACAATAGGCAATTTATGACTGCAGGACTCCTCTGGCATAGTATATAAGCTGCCTGAGGCCCCAGATTCCTTTGGATTCCTCCTCTCCTTTCATGGCTTCCCTTCAAGATGCTGTTATGAGATGGAGCGCCTGAATATGTCTCTTAGCCTGTTCTGTCCATTCATCTTTTTTTTTTTTTGCCTGTGTCCTTCAAATTACAAGCCTGCAGGCTGAAGATCTCCTGTGTTCAATATTCATTTAAAAGACAAGCTGCTTTCAGGAACAGTAATATACTATTACTGTTGGAACAGAGTTGGGAGGGAGCTTGTAGGTCTTCCAGTCCAACCCCCTGGTCAAGCAGGAAGACTTTATACTAGAGGTCTTTAAACTTGGCAACTTTAAGACTTGTGGACTTCAACTCCCAGTTATGCTGACTGGAGAATTCTGGGAGTTGAAGTCCGCAAGTCTTAAAGTTGCCAAGTTAAAGTTGCCAACTGTCCTGGCAGTACATATGACCTGTTCCAAAGTTCTGATAACCCAGCCCCCTCCCTGTGGTCACGTGACCACACCTTGGGTGTTCAGCAACTAGCCCACATTTATGCAGCATGTTTGCAGCATCCCAGAGTCATGAATCTAATAAATCAAATCAAATCATGATGGTTTTCCTGATAATGGACATTTACTTCTGCTTTTTGGCAAAACGGACCCCTAATAAACCGTTGGTTCACTTAAGGACTGAGGCATTCATGACTGTGGTTGCCTTATGATTGCAGTGTTAATAACTGCTCAAAAAAAGGTCATAAAACCAGGTCAATCATATGGGTGATGTGATATATGACCATCACAACTTATAACCATGATGGGGAAGCTCCATTATGGTCATAAATTGAGGACTACCTGTATTCCTTTTACACAGTTTCTTGTCTCTTCCCTTTGAAATACAGACTCTTAAAGCTGAAGGCTATCTTAAGAGGCCAAGCATGACATAGGAAATATCTGCAGCAAGACATCCAAGGAGGCAGAATACACACACACGCATACACACACACAGAGAGAGAGAGAGAGTTTAGACAATTAGGCACCGTGCCAAATTACACACAATTCTTATTATGGTAGCTACACTGCTTATATTTAATAAAAGTGTCTGTTCACTGAAAATTACTAAGGGAATATATTCACAGGGTGACATGCTAATAAAAAAGGCTTTACAGTGTTGACAATACAGTTGTCAATTACTATTCCTATTCTACAGTAATTTCCCGGTTACCAAATTTGCTTTACCTACTGCATACCACAGGGATCTAAGTCACCTTGACGTGTCTTTGCAAAGCATCCTCAACAATGTTCATGTTTCCTAAATATTCTTCCAGGCACCAACCTCCTTGATGGAAAACATGTGACTATTGCTACATTTTCATTTCTTTAAAAAAAAAAAAGGCAGTGGTTTTGTTAGGCAATCTGTTTCTCTGTCAGTAGTATGCATGTCCTTGTTTTCAAGTGCATGCATAAATTGTACGGTTGCCTTTTATAGTGATATTCTTACTGTGAAAAGGACTTTAAATCAGTGTTTCACCCAGGAGCCAATCACCAGCCAGAAAATCGTGGACACAAAGATCATAGCCAGGGCCAGGGTATCTGCGGGACCGCCTACTACCACATATCTCCCTGAGACTGGTAAGATCCCAGAGTGGGCCTCCTCCAGGTTCCGTTGGCCAAACAGTGCCGGCTTGCAGGACTATGGGGGAGAGTCTTCTCTGTGATGGCCCCAACACTGTGGAATCATCTTCCACCGGAGATTCGGACCGCCCCCACCCTCCTGGCCTTCCGCAAAGCCGTTAAGACCTGGCTCTGCCAGCAGGCATGGGGGAGCGGGATAGGGTAGGATATTGAAGGTCCCGCCCCCCTTAATATGGAATGATTGAATGTAATTGTTATTTTATTATTAAGAAATTTTTATATTGTACTGACACGGTTTTATTATCGTTGTTTTTTAATTCTTTTACTCATTGTCATATTTCTACATTGTTCCCTATTGTTGGAAGCCGCCCTGAGTCCCTCTGGAGTTGGGCGGCCTATAAATATGACTAAATAAATAAATATTTACATTGCCCCCAACAATCTGGGTCCTCATTTTACCTACCTCGGAAGGATGGAAGGCTGAGTCCACCCTGAGCCGGTGAGATTTGAGCAACTGAACTGCTGATCACAGTCAGCTAAAGTAGCCTGCAGTACTGCACTGGCTCTTTTAAGATTTTAAGGTAAGATAGTGTAAGGATGGAATGGGGTTATCAGATGTATGTATGTATGTATGTATGCAATGTATATATGTATATATATATATAAATGTGTGTGTGTGTGTGTGTGTGTGTAATATTTTTTTTGTGTAATATTCACAAAAAAAACTTCACAAAATATTAAATATTCACAAAAAAAAGACTCAGCACATACATACATACATACATACATATGCTGATGACCTGGCACTGACCAGGTATTTTTCCATCCTAATTCCCCCTGCCTCCCGCGCATACATGCATAACCCCCCTGTGGCCCATTTTGGCCTCCTGAAGCCTTCCTGCAGGCTCCTGTAAGCCAAAATGGACCGCGGGGAGGGGGGTTCGCGTGCTCATTTTACCATTTTCTCAAACTGGGGCTGGGGCTGGAATATAAATCCCTGAGCTGGGCCATGCTGTGCCTCTCCACCCCTGCTAAATAGGCTGGGTGTCTTCTGTGGCCTCCATACCTGATTTGCCTTTGTTCAGGTGGTCTCATCCTTTGCACCATGATTTAGGGTGTAGTACAATCCTGGGAACATGGGCCACAGCTTTGAGTTGGAGGCGGACGATCCAGTTAGGCCGTGGCGCACTCAATCAAAGGCCTCTGTTCTGGCCTAATCAGGCTCCCTTTGCTTCATAGGCCTATTGTGTGATGGAAGCTTAGGCCTCAATTGGGGCAAAGGATGATTGTGGGACACAGGCCAAAGCTGTTTCCTGTGGGATCGGGCTGCTGCAGCGAGATGGGGGTGGATGATGCGCTTAGGCCATGGTGCACTTAATCAAAGCCCTCTGTACTGGCCTAATCAGGCTCCCTTTGCTTTGTAGGCCCATTGTGTGAGGGAGCACAGTCAATCAAAGCCCTCTGTACTGGCCTAATCAGGCTCCTTTCATAGGCCTACTGGGTGAGGGAGGCCTAGGCCTTAGAGGCCCACTGTGTGAGGGAGTGGGGTAGGTGGATCAATCCACTTAGGCCATGGTGCACTTAATCAAAGCCCTCTGTACTAATCAAGCTCTCTTTGCTTCATAGGCCTACTTTGTGAGGGAAGCCTAGGCCTGAGTTGGGGTGAAGGAGCACAATCTGAAGCTGCTTCCTGTGAGATTTGGCCACAACAATGAGGTGGGGCGGGCAATTTGCTTAGGCCATGGCATGCTCAATGGATGGCCTCTGTACTGGCCTAATCAGGCTCCCTTCCACCTCCCATGACATCATGAACAAATTTTGCTGTAGGATGCCACACTCGCTCTCCTTAAAGGCCCAGGCTTTCCAGAGTTATGCTGGAACACACAGAGAGAGAGAGACACGCACACACCAGGGCTGTCTTAGCCCCCACAGTGTTTGTTTCTGGAAGGTAATTCATCTATGTACCAAGTTTGGTTGAAATTGCTCAAGAGGTTCCAGAGTTATGCTTCAACACACACACACACACACACACACACACACACACACACACCTCTATCTCTATTTCTATTTCTATCTCTATCTATCTAGCTCTCGCTCTCGCTCTCTCATATATATATATATATATATATTTATCTATACCTATGTCTATATCTCTATATCTACATCTACATCTATCTATATCTATATCTGTATCTATATCTATCTATCAATCTATCTATCTCTATCTATCTAATGATATCGAGATATAGATATAAAGAAAAATGTCATTTAAATATTATATATCCTGGTTTCCTTTACTGGTCTAGTCACATTTCTTCTTGCCTGTTTCATCTCGTGTAGGCACATCCTTTTGTTACACTGAAGCTGCCTTAGTTTATAAAAGAAATATTTTAAAAGGGATTCCAGAGTGTCAGCAACTAATATCACAGATGAGAAAATTATACATCTTCTCATCTTGAGGCGTTTTCTATATATAACATTTAACTATTCTTAGAGGCATCTTTGCTGTCTGCACTAAATCAAAGGCTAGAAGCTATTCTATCTTTTGGGAGACATTTTGATTAAAAGACTGATTTTAAGTGCCCTATAACAAGAATAGACAACCCCATAGTGGGCAACCCACAGTAGACATGTATCAATAGTGGATAAAAACTGTAAATCTGTTTGGCACATAAGTTCCATATGAATTGTTTTAATGTTTCAGAGTTCTTGATATGGAATCTAATTGTATTGCTTTCCCTCTTTAGACCTAATTGGGCTTTTTTTATGAGCAACAGTAAACTGAATGGCTAATAGCATTGAATGTCACCTACTCATTCTGGTTATATATAAACTCTGCATGTAAATTTATTTTACTTTGTCTTTTTCTCTAAATTATCACTATTACTATTGTTGCAGTTAAAATAGCTATCATGTAACTATCAGAGTGAGTCACAATGTCAAAAAACTGAATGTGTCCACTCCTCCTACAAATGCAGGAATAGTATGAGGTTACACACCCCATTAATTATACTGGAGTTGGCAGTGTAACTTCTACGGGCACTTTGTCACCCACAAAAACTCCCAAATTAAAACAGAGGCTCAAGGAATGTGAAAGCATGCCATCTATTGAGATTCAGCATTGTTATGGGCAAGATTACAATATTTGAGAGCCTGTCACAGAGAAGAGAGAGTTCTTCAAAGCACCTGAGGACAGGACAAGAAGTAACAGATGGAAATCTAGCAAGGAGAAATCCAACCTAGAACTAAGGAGAAATTGCCTCACAGTGAGAACAATTAACCGGTGGAACAGCTTGCCTCCAGAAGTTGTGGATGATGCATCACTGGAGGCTTTTAAGAAGAGATTCAGCAGCCATTTGTCTGGAAATCGTATAGGATCTCCTGCTTGAGCAGAGGGTTGAATTAGAAGACCTCCAAGATCCCTTCCAACTTTGTTATT
>JANHGD010000940.1:416854-426861 GCA_027560375.1 Imantodes cenchoa
CAACTGTCTCGACTCTTGTCCTGCTATTTGGAGCAAGATGGAATCTGGGAAGAGAGAGTGAGGCTGACTATGCGCACTTCTCCCTCACTTTAATCCAATTCACGCACAAGTCTTGACATCCCCCCAGATGACAAGGTCCTCTTCGAACACGATGGACGAACATCACACAAATACTATTCATAATGCATATTGATTCAAAATCAATAGTAAAGGAGCAAGAAGTCAAGAGATAGGCCACAGACTGCCACTTGGTAGAGTAACCATGAAGGTCTTGAAATGTTTTGATGTGTTACAGAGAATTGTGCAAGCCTTCATTTTCTCTACGACAATCCATGTAAACAACAGTTAGTCTTTGAAGAAGCAGGACAGGAAAAGTGTTGACACTTTAGGACTTTGGTGTTGGAGAAACTCTTGAGAATATCATGGGCAGGCAAGAAAACAAACAGTTCATTGAAGAAATCAACTCAGAGATCTTACTTGAGGCACAAGGGCCAGATTCAAAGTATCCTGTTTCAGACATACCATACTATATGAAGACCCAGATCTCTGGAAAATGTTCTAATGCTGGGGATGGAAAGAAAGAAAAAGATGAAGAGCAGCAGCAATAGAGATTGACAAAGGAGATCAGTGTAGAGTTGGAAGATCTAGGAAGGAAGGAAGGAAGGAAGGAAGGAAGGAAGGAAGGAAGGAAGGAAGGAAGGAAGGAAGGCTAGGCTGGATAGTTCATCATATAGAAAATATGTGTGATCACTAGGAGTAAAAAATAACTTGATGGCATATAATCAATCAATAATCTATTTTTATATTTGGCATAATTAACATAATCACTGAGAACAAATATCTCTTAATTGAATTAGACTTTTTTATATGAGTTAATAAAATCTTTTCAAATTCAGTGAAAAGTGATGTCATACCTACTGCCCTCATTTTATTAATATTATTATTGATTAGATTTTTTTAAAACCCATCTTTATTACTTTATAACTAACTCAAAGTGGCAAATGTACCTAATAATCTTTTTTTTTCTCAACAGCAACAGTCCTGTGAGGTAAATTGGGCTGAGAGAGAATGACTGACCCACAGTCACTAACCTCATGCCTAAGATGGGACTAGAATTCACAGTGTTCAGGTTTGTAGCTTGGTGACTTAACCACTACTAGACCAAACTGGCTATTTTTAGATATTGTATTTCAAAGCTTTTCCATTAAAACTATTTCTAATTATTTGGAGTACCAATGCTCTAAAGTTGTAATGCTAGTCTCCTCCTCCTTCTGGGTTATAGATATTTTTGCTGTCATCCCCAACTTGATTTGGAGTCTCATTCATCATCATCAGGCAGGTGTCTTCGGCTTCGTGCTTCTAGCAGCAGTATGTGATTGCAGCTGGGGTTTTTTTCCCTGATGATGACGAATGAGACTTTGTCGAAACATTGCCAAGACACTTCCAATTTCATGCGGGAGAAAACCCAAATAACGATAGATAGATAGATAGATAGATAGATAGATAGATAGATGATAGATAGATGCTGGTTTCATCTTCCCAGCAAGCTTAGCTAGAGTTCTTAGGCACCTTAGTTATTTTTATTGTGTCTCCTTCCACATACTGTCTATGATTGTCACCTGGTGAAGGTAAGGCTTAAACATCATCTCTCCTCATTCCCCATCCCCATTCCAGATAGGACTTTTAACAATCTTGCTTTCTGAAGAGTTTTCTAGAACTCAAAAACTGCAAAAAAAAAAAATTTTAAACTTTGATTCTGCAAAGGTCCCAGTAATTCCAATTAATTTCCATCACTAACCTAATTACAATCTATTGCCTACCTTCTACTGGTGATCACAATAGATTGCTCATCTTGAAGACATTACTTGCACAGAAACAATCTTGCTTGCTGAATGGAATAAAAGCCCAGAAACCCAGAACCATGTGAAAGACAAAGAAATAGACAACTGAACATACAAGCAAAAGCCAAAAAGTTGAATCCAAAGGGGAATAGAGATATCTAGGGAACTGTCGGACAAAAAAGGCAAAAAACCAGATGCCAAGAATAGCAAGCATATCACCTATCATATCATATTCTCAAACATTTAAATTCATGTCAAGTTATCCAAATATTACCCAAGGTGCTATAAAAATTGCCTTCACTTTTGTGCCAGAATGAAAAATGGCAGTCATATATTAATTGTTTTATAGCAATTATGTTACAAGAAGGCTATTTGTAATGTAGACCTTTCGACCACATCAAAAGAAGACCTGAAAAATATATCACCTCCTACCTGTGAAATATTGATATGCAATTGTTGGGCCCCTTTGACTTATTCCAGGGCTCAAAAATAAAGGTCCACATTTAAAACAAAGGGAATGAGACAGGGAGGGAGGGAGAGAGAGAGAGAGAGGCTTTTATTTTTGCAATCAAAATAGTAACCTAGGAAAAACACAAGCTAGTTAACATATTCCCCAGGATAAAATGGGACTTCATTGTGAGGTGGTTGTGCAAATGGGCCTTGGAATGGGCCATTTTTTTAAAAAAAAAAGACAGATATCTCTCAGTACCAGGGATCTATATTCTTCTGGTTACAGAATTTTCAATATTTTCATATCCTTTTTTTCACTCCTATGAACTGCAGCTTATAGCAGTGGTAATCATTTCCTGTGTTTGAAAAAGAGATGAAAGCATTCATGGATGAAAGCAAGTTGGATTTAATCTCCTTCTCTCTCATCCACTGCACTGTGCTGATCATTTTCCAAAAAAACAAGACTTAAGCTCATTTTTGTCATGACAAAACTAGTTTCATAATAATCAGATGGCAATTCCTAGTGTATACAATTCTAATATAATTACCAGGAGGGAAATGTAGAGGGAGTTGCAGGTTTGAGATAAAGAAAAGCCTGTGGAATTTTGTATTAATGTCTCTGACTCTCTTATTTGTGCAAGTAATCAATCTTTCTGGGAACAGAATAGTAATTCTTTCTGGGGGGGAAAAATGACAAGAGTCTGAGGAAGAAAGAAGATAATCTGAGTTTCATTCTGTACACAGCAGGTCAGCTGTGATTGACAAAGCTCATCACAAAACTATAGCTCCCAGAATAATCCCAGTAGCCGAGTTTCATTTGCAGCCAGAGTAGTGTTAATGACATGTTTAACAGCTGCTTGTTGAAGTTTGGAATCTGCATTAACCTGCAGAGCAGTGAACAGAGAAATGAGGGAGTTGCATTGAAATCAAGCCTTCATTATGCTGACAGGCCAGGTTAAGGAGGAGAGAGGATGTTCTTCAGGAGGGAGGAGAAGTCTCCGGGTACCCAGGGTTCAATTGCAGATAAGGGCAGGGGAGAAGATGACAGAGTCTGATCAATACGCACGAAAGGAAGCTGACATGTGCTTAACTCGAGACTTTTAATGAAGGGAAGGGGTTACGCAAGGCAGCAACAACACACACAGGAAGGACCAGCAAGGTAGCTGATGAGAGGGCAGCCATTACAAAGGAAGGGTAGCCTGCCTGCTTGGCTGCACAACAGTCATTTTGATAAGGCCACCAACCATCCTTCCATATGTGTTTAGGAAGAACTGCCGCATTCCTAGGTAAATCCAGGTCCACTCAACTTCTCCAGTCAATGTCCCTGCATTTCTTTCTTCTGCCATATCGATTGCAATGTTTTTACAAGCAAATATTTTAGAGGATATTTTATTCAGTTCTGCCTTTTGTCATGTGTTTGAGAATTGATCCAAATATGTTAAGCAATGTGTTGCTCTCTGGATTTATCAAGCTATCGAGTAGTTTTGGAACAGAAGTACTGGAAAGCATACCTTTCATAGCAGGGCTTTCAAACCTTGGCAACTTTAAGCCTGGCAGACTTCAACTTCAGCAAGATTTTTTAAAAAAACAAGGAAAACAAACAAGCAAACATCATAGGTAATTGAATTGAATTCTGGGAGTTGAAGTCCTCCAGGCTTAAAGTTGCCAAGGTTGGAGACCCCTGTTTCATAGTATATCTGCTTTATTTATTTGTCATCATGTTTTAAATGTATTATGGTTGCAATCAGTACTGAAATAACGTTGTCCCCCTTTTTAAATCTCCAATAAAATATGTTACATATTACCTTTGTATCACCAATACAGTTTAAGTCATTCTCCACCGTGGGAGGAGCCATCCTTCAGGAATGGGTTGACCTCGTGCCAGCCAATGATGGACCGAGTCTGCAGAATATTAATCTGGGCACCATCTTAGCCTCCCAGATCTGACTTGGTCCACCATTGGACTGGTAGTGGTTTCCAACCCTTCCTGGTTTCCTCTGTATCTAGTTATTCTAATTGTCTGGTCTTCAGATTCCTTGTCATAGCAGTTTTCCATGCTTTACCTTCGCTGGGGAAGCGTGGCATCTCATCGGTGAGCTTATCAAGCCGATCTCCTTTCTGTCAGATTGGCGCCGTTTTTAGGCCTCCTTCTCCACAGCCGCTTTTCTAGAGCTCGCTCTGGTCTTCTGCCTTCCCTTTGACAGAAGCGCCTGGCAGCCGGCTCATGAGGCGGAGGTTTCTGTATTCTTTTTCTTTGAAGTTCTGGGTAGCGCCTTTTTTCCCTTTCTTTGCTATCGGAGCCGGGTTTTTTGAGGCCTCCGGCACTCCCACCGCTTCGCTGGAGCTCGCGCCTGTCTTCTGCCTTGCCTTCGGCAGAAGCGCCTGCAGCCGGCTCGTGGGGCGGCGGTTTGTTTTTTTGACGCTGTCTTGAAGCTCCGTGTGGCGCCAGGATTTCCCGCGCCAGTCAGCTGTTGCCTGGGACTGCCTGCCGCCTTGCTGAGCGCTTGAGGGAACTCGCGCTCGGCTTTGATTGACAGGAGCCTTCGTGGCACGCCAGAGATTCCCCACGTGCTTGCCCGACCTCCAGGGGCCCCTGCTTTCTCTGTTAAGACTTTGGCCTGACGTCATCAGTATTGCCCGGCTCGGGGGTGCCTGACATTCAGGGGGCTTCCCCTTCTCGGCACGCTCCATTAATTGGCTCCCCTCTCCTCCGGGACGTGAAAGACCGCCATTTTGAATTGGCCGTCATTTTGGTCCTCACCATGGCTGCACAATCAGAGAGGCCTTCAGGCAAGCGAAGGGCTAAATCTAGGCAGTTCAGCGATGAGGAGGATGACCCTAGGGGGAGAACACACACGGAGGCCCCCCCAGCTGCACAGGGTCGCCCAACATCAGGGCTGAGGGATAGAGCAGAGGGGCGGCAGGGCCTCGCAGCCGGCACATTCTAGAGCTTCCCAGCCTGCTGAGACGGACACACCTGCTCCTCCGGTCCTAATGTCCCTGGATGATCCCAACCTGTTTTGCCGTTCCATGGATCCTTGGGGCCCGTGCGCTCCAGCTGTGCCTCTCCAGCAACAGCCGGCCTGGGGGGACCAGCACAGGCTGCTCCAGTGCCTGCAGTGGGCCCGGCCTCGGTTCCGCTTCAACCCTTGCTGTTGGACCAGGCCACTCTGCAATCTCTTCTGGCAGCAGCAGTGCAGCAAGGTATCTCGGCCTGCGCCTCACAGTCATCCCCGGGGATGGATGCTGGCCCTTCCCAGTCGCATCAGGAGGTCAGGATCCTGTATTCACAGAGAATGGTTGCAGGTGATCGGGATCAGGATGACCAGGGCACTTTGTCTGACTTGGCTCAGGACCCCTTATCAGAGGAGGAGGACGACCAGGGGAACCAACAACCTGTGGGTCTCTTTCCCCCGGCTCTCTTCAAATACCTTCTCCAGAAGGCTAAAGCCCTGGCAGGTCTTCCGCCTGGGGCCCCGGTTCCAGTGGATAACGCCTCGACGTTAGACCCTATCTTTGCCGAGTTCGTTCCAACGGTCAATTCGGTTCCTGCACCGCCAATGTTCCTGGACAACGTCCACAAGCAGTGGAAGACACCGGCTGCCGGGCCTTCTCCCACTGCACTGGACAAGAGACATTTCAATGTGGCTCAAGAATTGGTCACACTACTGGAGGTTCCTGCCATGGACTCGCCAGTCCTGGCCCTCCATTCCAATACCACCATGCTGGGCACGTCGGACGAGGTGCTGCACCCAGAGGACAAACGCACTGAGCAGACCTTGGTCAAGGCCCATCAAGTAGCAGCATGGTCCATCCGGGCATCGTCCTCCGCCTCCTTTTTTCCATGTGCCGTGTTGTTGTGGCTTCGCATTGTCCAAGATATGATTCCGGCTGACGAGATCGAGACGCACCAGGAGCTCAACAAGGTGTTCGCCTGTGCCCAGTTCTCTGCTGATGCAGCCCTGCATTCATCCCGGTTCACTGCCAAAGCTTTGGGGGATACAGTCATCGTCCGTCGCCTGCATTGGCTGCAACAATGGCAGGTGGACCATCGCCATAAGTGGCGTCTTGCATCATCTCCGTACCAGGCTCCCAATCTGTTCGGGGCCCCTCTTGACCCCATCCTCATCGAATCGAAGGATAAGAAGAAGGTCCTTCCTTTGTTGTCCCGCAAGGGTTACTCCAGGCCCAACCCGTATCCAAAGCGGCCCTTTCAGGCCCCTGACCAGTCCTTTAATTCATCAGGTCAGTCTGGGTTTCGAGCCAGGGGTCAACAAGGCTTTCGTCAGTGCCAAGCGCAAGACAGGGCCTCTAGGGGCAGAACCTACCGCAAACCTTCTAGAGGTGGCGGGGGAGGTTCCCACTCCTACCGTAAGTTTCACTAGGATGGCTGCGGCACCTCCTGTTGGAGGTTGCCTGGCCCAGTTCGCGGCTAACTGGGAAAGGATCTCTTCCGATAGGTGGGTCCTGCAAACCGTGTCTGAAGGTTTGCGGTTGGAGTTCCTCTCTCTTCCCCCGAGTTCCTTCCTTCGTTGCCCGGTGGCCCGCTTATCGGCTAAGCGTCTCCTCATGGAGGCCAGAAGGTGGACATCCGGGCTATTCAGCCTGTTCCGCTTCAGGAACAAGGTCAGGGCTTTTAATCCTTATTGTTTCTTGTCCCTAAGGCATCGGGAGGTTGGAGACCGATACTCGACCTGAAGCGATTGAACCGTCACATTAAGTATTGGCGGTTCAAGATGCACTCCCTTCAGTCCATCTTGGGGTGCATTCGCCCAGGGGATTTTCTAGCCTTGTTAGATCTTACTGAGGCCTACCTACATGTCCCCATCCACCGGGACTATAGGCAGTACCTTAGGTTTTGCCTAGCAGGTAGGCATTTTCAGTACAGGGCCCTTCCATTTGGCCTGTCGTCGGCCCCCAGGGTCTTTACCAAGATCCTGGCGGTGGTAGCAGCCTATCTTTGCAGCATCCCTGTCAGGGTGCAGTGCTATCTTGACGATATCCTGGTCCAGGCTAGGTCATGCCATCTGGCTTCTTCCAACCTCTCCATCGTTATCGACACGCTTCAGAACTTAGGCTTCTCAGTCAATCTGGATAAGAGTATCCTCTTTCCGGATACTTCCATTATCCACCTGGGAGCTATCGTAGACACCGTGGAGTGCAGGATCTTCCTTTCTCTGGAGAGGCGAGACAGCATCAGGGAGCTGGTGTGTAGGGTCCTATCGGAAGACAGAGTCCAGCTATCCCGGTTGTCTTATTCGCTGGGAAAGATTGTTTCTTGTTTTTCCATCATTCCGTGGGCCCGCCTGCACTCCCGGTCTCTACAGTGGTTCCTATTGCCCTTTTAACGGTCAGGTATCAGTGCCTCCCCACTTCGGGTCTCCATCACGGCGGAGGTTCGGCGTTCCCTGTCATGGTGGATGTCCGACTCCCTATTCGACTGCTGTCTTTTCCAGGGGCCGGAGAGACTCGTAGTGACTACAGATGCCAGCCTCTCTGGCTGGGGGGCCCACTCCCAGGGTCGCCTAGCCCAGGGTCATTGGTCCCCCTCAGAAGCCTCTCCATCTATCAACTGGCTGGAGTTGAGGGTGGTCTTCTTGGCCCTCAAGGCCTTCCGGAATTTGGTATTGCACCATCACGTTCTGGTCCTCATGGACAATACCACCGTGAAGGCACATATCAACCACCAAGGGGGGACCAGATCTCCAGCTCTGATGGCGGAGGCTCGTCGGCTGGGCCTGTGGGCAGAGAGATTCCTGCTCTCCATTTTGGCGGATCATATCTCAGGCGTGGACAATACGCGTGGGGATTGGCTCAGCAGGGAGCAGGTAGATCCGTCAGAGTGGCAACTCCATCCGCACATCTTTCAGGAGTTGAGCAGGCGTTACGGTCGGCCACAGGTGGACCTCTTTGTGTCACCTATCAATGCCCAACTGCCCCGCTTTTTCTCCCGGTTCCCTTCTCCGGGGGCTGCTGGGGTGGATGCCCTTCGAGCACGGTGGCCGTCCGGCCTGATGTATGCCTTTCCTCCCTTGCCTATCATACCGCAAGTCATCAGGAGGATTCTGCACTTCTGCGTTAGCGCCGCATTGGCCCAGGAGGGCATGGTTTGCCGACCTCCGGGCGCTGTCTATCTCTCCACCTTGGCGTATTCCATTAATGGAAGGGGCGCTTCATCAGGGGCAGCTGGTACACCCGGACCCTCAGTGGTACCAGTTGACCACCTGGCACTTGAGCGGCGAGCTCTAGAGTTGCAAGACTTTGATGATGATGTCATTTTAGTAATGCAAGCTTCTCGGCGCCCTTCGACACAACGGACTTACACCTCTACTTGGAAGAGATTCTCCACCTGGTGCAGCACAGAAGGTCTGGATCCTAACCATGTTCTGTTCTCCCGCCTCCTCCGATTCCTCCGTAAGGGACTCGATATGGGTTTGTCTCCAAATACGTTACGCCGCCAGGTGGCGGCCCTGTCCTCTGTTTTGTATTCTCCTCAGGTCTCTTCTCTAGGTCAGCTCCCGGCCATTCACCATTTTCTTCGGGGGCGGTAAACATCAGTCCCCTGGTAGTTCACCCGTACCCGACCTGGGATTTGTCAAGAGTTTTATAGTCTCTTACAGGTTCCCGGTATGAACCCCTAGTTTCGGTACCAATGCGTTGGGTGTCCTACAAGGTAGCCTTCCTCCTGCTGGTCACCTCAGCCAGGAGAGTGTCTGAGTTGTCCGCCCTTTCGGTACACAAGGACCTGTGCATCTTCTATGAGGACAGGGTGGTTCTACGCCTTGACCCAGGGTTCCTCCCCAAGGTGAACTCTGTTTTTCATCGCGCACAAGAGTTGGTGCTTCCCTCCTTTTTTCCGTCCCCGGCGGATGCCAAAGAAGAGCGGTGGCACATGCTGGACGTTAGACGGGCGCTCCAGATCGCACCCGCAAGTTTCGCCATTCGCAAGCTTTACTAGTGGGTTTTTTGCAGAGGTCTTTAGGATATAAGGTTTCGGTGGCTACCATCGGCAGGTGGCTTAGGGCCACAATAGCCAAAGCCTATGACTTATCTTCCTTGCCACGGCCATCAGGGGTCTCTGCGCATTCCACCCGCAGCACAGCTACGTCGGCTGCCTGGGCCACTCGGGCGTCCCTGCTTGAGATTTGCAGGGCGGCTACATGGACTACTGCATCCCCATTTATCCGTCATTACCGGGTGGATGAGTTTTCTTCGGCTGAAGCCGATTTTGGCCGCAGGGTTCTGCACCATGCTGTTCCAGGTTCTCTGCAGGTTCCTTCCCTTCCCACAGGACATTAGGCTTTGGTAAGTCCCATTCCTGAAGGATGGCTCCTCCCACGGTGGAGAAGGGGTGTTCTACTTACTGTGATACGCCTCTTCTCAGCGGGAGGAGCCATCCTTCAGTCCCACCCATGTCAGCATGGTCAAGTGTTTTTCTGTTGGTGGTGGTTCAACACCTGGTCTTGTTCTTCGTTACCTCTGTCTCTGTTGCTCTTCAATAAACGGGTTTTTTTTATTGCATACCTATATTTGTTTGGTTTCTTCTGTGTCTGTTCCATTTCTTCATTTTACCAGGAAGGGTTCTCATCCATTTTTTCCCTTTCTGTTGGAAACCACGACATGTCTGCATATTGTTCTTGTCAGATCTGGGTGGCTAAGATGGTGCCCAGATTAATATTCTGCAGACTCGGTCCATCATTGGCTGGCACGAGGTCA
>JANHGD010000940.1:520147-531657 GCA_027560375.1 Imantodes cenchoa
TCCTTACTCTCTTTCCTCCTCCTCTCTCTTTCTTCTTACTCCTCTCTTCCCTTTGCTGTACTTTCTCCATTTTTCTGGGATGATATTCCAGCAACTCTTAGTTCTTTTACACAATCTTACATTTTATCATATTTTATTCCACATAAATTCCTTTAATCTATTATTTTTTACATTTTTTATGACAACTTAGTGTCCAATAGTATTGTAACAATCTCTGGAGTTCTCCTAGAAATTGAAATTTGGCCCTATGACTGCTTGAAAAAATGTTTGATTTCTGTGGCCAATCAGAGTAGTAGTTGTGAGAAATGGTAACTGATTATTGATAGAGGCATACTTACCATCAGGCTGTTTAATTGAAGTTTGGCCCCGAGACTGCCTAAATTTGAGTAGGGTCCAAACTTTCGGAGTAAACCATGATATAGCATTAACATCATAAGATTGGTGTATTCCATTTAAGTGCTATACTTTGTAAAACAGTTCCCTTGATTTAAACTTAATTCATTTGCCAAATATTGTAAATTGTTCTGTAAGCGGGGTTGGCAACCTTAAAAATTCAAAGAGCCATTTGGACCAATTTCCCAGAGAAAACAAAACACCCAGAGCCGCAAAACCAGGATGGGTGTGGCCAACTCGATGTCACTCCCACCGAGTCACATGACACACACCCCACACTACGCCTACCCAGGTTTTGTGGCTCTTTTTTTTTCTATGGGAAACAGGTATCTCTCTTTTCTCTCTTTCTCCACCTCTCTTTCTCCCTCTCCCCCCTCTCATCTTTCTCTTTCTCTCTCTCTCCCTCTCCCCATCTCTCTCTCCCTTCCTCCCCACCCATCTCTCTCTCCCTTCCTCATCTCTCTCTTTCTCTCTCTCTCCCCTTCTCTCTCTCTCTCAGCTGAGGAATGATCACCACCCCCGGCAGAGGCTTCCCTTCAGGCGACCCTGCTCTCCGTCTCGCGAATCCCTGTCTGGCTGTGGCACGCACAGGGAGACCGTCCTCAAGCGAGCGCCAAAGCACAGCAAAGGTGCACACAGAGGGCAGGCGGTTGCTCGCTTAAGGGGGGTTTTTGGACACAACTTCTCTCCTGCCTTAAGGATCCAGCCATTGCCTTACCATGTCCCATCCCTTCCCCACCCCCACAGCTCTTCGGCCGAGCGGGGAGGGCGTAAGCTCCAGCCCGAAGCGGCAGGAAGCAAAGGCTGCCTTACACACAAAAGTGGTGTGAAGGCAGCTACAAGATTGCTTCTCTCCTGTCCTAAGGATCCAACCATCACCTTGCCATGCCCCCTCACCCCACGAGAGGAGAAAGAGGGGGAGGAGGGTCGCTGGAGCAAAGGCAGCCTTCACTTCCTGCTGCTTTGGGCTGGAGCTTACACCCTCCCCTCTTGGCCGAAGAGCTGGAAGGGGGGGGGATGGGATGGGACACGGCAAGGCAATGGCTGAATCCTTAGGGCAGGAGAGAATCCGCGTCCAAAGACCCTCCTTAAGTGAGCAGCCGCCCGCCCTCCGTGCGTGCCTTTGCTGCGCTTTGGCGTTCACTTGAGGAGGGTCTTCCCGCACATACACACCCTCCTAGCCCCGCCACAGCCAGCCAGGGAGTCATGAGGGGGAGGAGGGTCGCCCGAAGGGAAGCCTCTGCCAGGGGTGGCTATGTTCCAGTGCCGGAGAATCAGCCCTGCCGTCACCCTTACCTTCTCAGGCCAGGGGAGGGAGGGGAGGGTGAGGGCAGGCAGGGAGGGGCAGGGAGCCACAGCAGGGGGCCCAAAAAGCCACATGCAGCTCCAGAGCCGCACATTGCCAACCCCTGTACTAAAGTATAGAAATGCTTTATAAATCATTTAGCTACAGTTTAGATATAATTCCAGTGGAGATAGGACCTATTTTTGAAATAATGCTGCTACTGAGAATTCCTGAAGTGTTATGCAATGTGCTGGGGCAGAAAGAGGAATATTGAATTGTAGAAAATATTTCAGCTGTGTTTGATCAATTCAATTTCTTAAACTTTTTGCTCCCAGGACCCCTTCCCTCTTTTAAAAATTAATGACCATGAAAAAGTTTTCATTTGTATGGGTTATATTTATCAACATTCAAACATTAAAATTGATGTATTTGTAAAATATTTATTTATTGAATAACAATATTAAGTTCATTAGATATTAACATAAATATTTTTCATGAAAATTCCCAGTATTTTTATCAAAATAAATTATGTTATATTGTTTTAAAGTTTTGCAAATATCTTTAATATCTGGCATTTTGATTTCATGGAGCCTTAAGAGGGACTTGGGATCCCCAGTGATCCTAGAATCATGCTTTAAGAATCACTGACTTACTTAATATTGTGTCCTGATATGTGCTGCCTCCCCATAGGCTACCTGGGATGCAGCTGGCTGTTTCAGACTCATCAGATGAGGGTGAATTCTTCTTAAAGAAGCAAGAGGATTTTGAGCACAAGTACAACTTTCGTTTTGAGGAACCTGAAGCACAACATGTAAATGTGGTAGAAGTGGCTAGAAATCTGAATGGGAAGGCCAAATGCTCAGTTAAAAAAGTATTGGGTAAAAGCCTCTTTCTCTCTTCTCTCCCATTCCCTCCCTAACAGGTAAAAACATATCCCCGCATTATTGCAACATCTGTCCGTCGAAAGGATGAGCACCGTAAAGAGAAGCGTCAAGAAATACGGGAGCGCAAGAGAAAAGTGAGTGGCATGGAATCTGGCCTAAATCTTGACCCAATGTACCTCATTAATCAATGTACCTCATTTATCTCTTAATCAGCACTCTCTTTCCTAGTTTATTGACTTACTAATTTGTTTAAAAGGAGAAGGAACAGAAACAGCAGGAGCTGAAGCACCTGAAGAACCTGAAGCGTCAGGAGATTCTGGAACGGCTAGATAAGCTACATAAGATCACTGGTAGAGCAGGTAACAGTTTTAAAGAAAGTGACCTGGAAGGAGACTTTGATCCCCACCTGCATGACCAACTTATGGAGGTGAGTGTTCTTTCCTTTGCTTAGACAGAATAAGACATAGATTGTTCTAGTGTAAATCTGATTCCTACTTCCAAATTTAAGAGTCTTAATTGTATGGAACTGGGGCTGTTTTTAGAATAGCAACCAGCTTAAAGTCACCTAGGGAGTTTATGGCACTAGTGAAATTTAATGGTGGAACTGCTCAAAATTCAGCTTTTTTTCTTTGTTCTTTGCATGACATGACAAGTCCTTGCTTGCCTAAGTACGTGCTTACTGTAAATCTAGATTTGGCTTTATATACGGCTGGTTGATTGACCATTTTTCGAGAATATGGCAACTGAATCCATGAACTAGAAATGCCTGGCAAAAGTAATCTTCCCAAGAACCCAGCAAAATATTTAACTGTTAAAGGCATTGTCCTTAAAACCTGCTGAAACTCAGGAGTAGCTCAAAATGTTCTAGCATCTTCAGACAGTTTTCTTACTGCACTGATCGGAGTAAAACATCTGTGGTTTATAATTCAGAATGACATACTATTTAATATCCATTAATATCCTAGTAAATTTGCAAGGGCTTGGTTGCTCACTTATCATTGTCCTTGTTACTCTCACCATTTGCATTTTTAAAACATCTTTCTTCAAATAATTGCCCAGATAATCTCTAATGAAGCCTAACTGATCTAAAAAAAGTTGAGCAGGATTACATTTGGTTAGTTTGTGGATGGGAAATGATGAAGAAATGCCAGAAATGTAGACTAGGCTGGAAAGCTGTAAAAACGTTCTGAAAAAATGCAGACCTCTTCCATTTTATCATCAAAAAATTATATGTACATCTCCATAAAATCACTGGAACTCAAGCTTGACTTGAAGGAGACTTGTTTGTGTGATAGGATGTGTCAAACATCCCACTTGGTGCATGCAGGGGATCTTGGGGCCACAAAGTAGGTTCATTTGGAGAAAAGATCCATAACAACCCAAATCACTGTATTCTCAGTACTCTGGTAATTCCATAATAAAGTTAATTGATATTTCCTTCCTTGAGGGGCTCACCACGATCTGCAGTAGGTGGTTTTCTGGGTAGCCTTTTTGCCAATGCACACACAGGGTGTCAGGTTCCAGGAAGTTGTTGGAACAAAAAGGCTCAAACACACTCGTCCTGAGCATGAAATCCTTTAATTCACCAACTCCTGGCACTCACTAACCATCATTATATGAATGAAAACCTTGTGAATGAATTCCCAGTGATCCCTCCACCTATTTAGCATGTAGCACACACACACACCCCTGCGACCACCCTCTCCCGATGTTCTGTGCCTCAAGCCATGATTCGTGCTTTGCACAGCTGGGCATCATGAAGACAAAAGACAGCTTTTTGGCTTCTCCAGTCTTTGCGGAGACAGTCGTCGGCTTGTGATGTTTTCCCAACAGCACAAAGTTCCCTCCGCCCGAATGGCAGCCCCAAAAGGTGGGGCTGACACAGGGCAGCTGGCTACATAGGTCTCTACGTCCTTTTTCATGCATGGCCACCAGAACTTGTTTTACTTTTACTGCTTTCATATCATGGTTGGACTATAATACCAGGGCCCACTGGCTTGCCGGAATATACAATTTGACCCCCATCCCTGCCAACCCATCTTTAATCGAGAGCTCATTCTTATGTTGCTGAAACAATTCATTTCCGCTAAAGTCCCTCCCAGAGTTTGCACTAGATTTTCAGCTACTGGCATTGGTGAGGCTCGCTGTTGTCTCGTGAGGACTGGCATGACTACTTGCTTAGATGGATGATGGTTGATTTCTTCTTTGGTACTGTTGTATTGTGGCATCTGGAAAGGGCATCTACAAGGAAGTTCTTTTCCCTGGGTAGACAACGGAGTATGAAGTCAAACTAATTGAAGTACTGAACCCATTGAACTTGCTTGGGGGATAGCTTGGGGATGGGTGGTTAGCTCTTCAAAATTCTTGTGGTCAGTCCACACTTCAAAATTCTGCTGCCTTCCAGGAACTGCCTCCATATGAGGAGGGCCCAGTGGACCGTAGGTTTCCTTCTCCCAGACACCCCTTTGCATCTCCCTCTCAAGAGAGAATGAGAAGTGTAGGCACAAGGCTTCACATTCCTATGGAGAAGCACTGCTCCCACATCCACATTGCTGGCATCCGCTTGAATTATGAATGGGTTGCTCATTTAAAACTGGCTCAGCGATGCTTTAAAACTGGCTCAGCCATGAAGAGGTGTTTTAATTTCTCAAATGCCACTTGGCACTCCGGTTACCACTTTAAGGGTTGATTGGGTCTGAGCTTGATTATCCCTTCTATCTTTTTATAAATGTGTGAGCTTAAGACCTGGCTATTCCGGCAGGCGGGCCTGGCCTGATACATTGTTTTAAATTTGGTCTTAATTTGGTTTTAACTGGGGTTTTTATAGCAGCCAAATCATTTAATTAATTTTAAACTTATTTATATTTATATTTGTATATTTTATCCTATGGCTGTGAACCGCCCTGAGTCCTTCGGGAGTAGGGCGGTATATAAATCTGAATAATAAATAAATAAATAAATTTGTTCCTAACCCTCCTAAAACAAAAGCCTGAAAATTTTATAAAAGGTACCTAGTTTTGCCTAATTTTATTGCATATAGAAGTGCAAACGTTTTGTCTGTGTGCATTTGTAGGTATGTCACTTACCACAGTTACAGCATCATTCAAGAGAGATTCCCCAAAAACTAAGATGTACAGCTGCTCGTTGACATGAATATTTTCAAAGACAGACAACACAGCCACAGGATCCACGGCTGAAATCAAACTCCCAAAAAGCAGACTCTGCAGTAGAGTGATGTCACTCAGACCAAAGGCCTCGATCTGGCAAATGGCAAAGAGGGAAATGCCAATTCCAAAAGAATTCCAGAGTGTGCCCACAACAGCATACCAAAAAATGGTGCCAAAGTTCTCAAAGAAGAGGCGTGTTGGCATAAAATAACCAGCATCGAGGACAATTGGAGGAAGAAGATATAAGAAAAAAACATCACTCTTCATCACTGGTGGAGATTTTTCCTGTACCCCAAATATAATTCCACCTAAAATCAGTCCAATCACAATAAGGAGACAACTTTCTGGAACTATCTGGGGCAATTTGTGGTACAGATGAAAACCTTCAAATTAATGGAGAAAGAAAGAGAAGAAATATTACATTGTGACAAAAAAAACCTTATGATATTATATTTAACATATTAATGTTATTTATTCTTGTAATTAAATCATACATAAACTTACAATTAAACCTTCAAAAGAAAAAAGAAATCATCTAACCCACATATTCTTCATTTATTACAAGTGCCACAAAACCAATCAAATTATAAACTTTCTATGAGCAAAATCTGCAAAAAAGAATTAGCCTGTTAGATAAATTTTATTTTATTTTATTATTATTATATTTTTAAAAATTATTTTATTTGTACTCTACCTTTATTATTTTTCGAAATAACCAGCTTGGAACTCATGAGATAACATTATTTTTTATGATTTGCTACCAATGCTTTAAAACTTCTTAGATATTTATTTATTTATTTATTTATTGGGATTTATATGCCGCCCATTCCCAAAGGGACGCAGGGCAGCTTACAGAAATGAAAATACGGTACAATACATCATAAACAATTTAAAAACATAATCCCAACAATGATTAAGATAACAGTACATTAACATGACCATGCACTCAACATCCATATGGGGCCACACATTCAGATGGGAGATCATTGGCCCCAGGCCTGATGCCACAGCCAAGTTTTGACAGCTTTCCTGAAGGCCGGCAGTGTGGGGGTAATACGGACCTCCGGGGGTGGTTGATTCCAGAGGGTTGGGGCTGCAACAGAGAAGGACCTAGCCCAAGGGCCCGCGAACCGACATTGTTTGGTCGACGGGACCTGGAGCAGCCCAACTCTGCGATCGAACCGGGCAGAGGGAGGAATGTGGTAGAATGCGGTCTGTGAGATAGCCAGACCCTGAGCCATGTAGGGCTTTAAACGTCAATATCAACAGCTTGAATTGCGTTGGGAAACCAATAGGGAGCCATTGCAGCTCACGGAGGATGGAAAAAGAGTGGATGTATCGAGGAACACCCACTACTGCTCTCACGGCTGCGTTTTGGACCAATTGTAGATAAAATGATTAATTCACACTTTAATTGATCTTGTAGTTTTGCAAAAGGTTGCTTAAAAGGATAGTACTTTAAGGATTTTAGCTGAGAAATACAGTATTTTGCAAATGTCAACATTAGATCAAAGATTCAGTGGAATGATTCATTCTTTGGAAAGAAAATTCTACATACTAGGGTTGCAGGCTAGCCTGGGAAGTTCAAAAAAGCATCCCAGAGAAAGGCAAAGGCATTTTTTGTGCATATTATTGCAAAAAACCTTAATGGATATTCCCATGAATTCATTTGGAATCCCTTAAAATGATTGGCCCTTGAATGAGTATCTGTGGAGATCCTTGGTACTCTAGGTCATGTTGCCCCAAAGGTGCTTTTTAAAAAGACAATTGGGTTTTGTTTTTCCTTAAAGATGTTTCGTTTCTCATTCAGATTCTTCAATTCTGACAGCTCTCATCGAAGAAGCTTCTTCAGTTCTGACAGAACTGAAGAAGCTTTTGGGATGAGAAGCGAAATGTCTTCGAGGAAAAACAAAAGCAATTTTGGAGCATCCTGAATGAGTCAGTTTCCTTCAGCAGGTATGAACCAGGTAACATTCTATTCATTGGATGTGCCCATTTGCACACAAGAGTCTAACTTTTCACTACAGACTTTGAGACTCTCTGCTTTTGCTCTGGCAGGTTGAGGAAACTATCTAGAATAAGGTGATCTGGAGGAAAAGAGCCTACATCTCACACAATTCGAGATGTCAGTCCGATCAGTAGATGCAACAAGATCTACAGGTATTTCAGGCAGCACTTTGTGGTTACTGGAAGTAATATGGGGCTATTTGGTCTATGAATGTATTCAAATCAGAAGAATGAATTAGTGTCTTCCCTATGAAAACTTGTGTTTCTAGTGTCTGAATGGAGTGTGTGTGTGTGTGTGTGTGTGTGTGTGTGTCTGTGTGTGTGTGTAAAAAATAGACAAGCAAAAAAGTATTAAAAGATAGGGAAAAGTCAAGGAAAAAGCAAGATAAAAGTGCAAAGGAAAAGGAATGAAAAAGTAAAAGAATAGAAAAAGAATAATTTCCCACTTTTTTGACACAAATATAGATAAAAATACATAAAATTATTACTCTAAAATTACCAATATTCCATATTATTTCTAAAATCCCATATATTCCAAAATCACAATTTCATTTTTTTCATATTCTCACACAACAATCCAAAAGTGGTTTCCAGGTAAAGTTTTAAATTAGTCAAACCTTATCTTTAGTCCAAGCTGTCAATTTCACCATTTCCACCGATTCTATCAGCTCACCCACCTATTCTTTCATTGTAGGTATTTGTAAGTTTTTGCATTCGTGTAGCTACATAAGAATCTTGCCACTGTTATCATGTATAAAAATAAAGATCTTTGAATCTGTTTGTACATTATTTATTTTTTTATTTTATTTTATTTTATTTTATTAAATTTATATACCGCCCTACTCCCGAAGGACTCAGGATGGTGAACAGCCACGGAATAAAACAATTAATATAAAAACATTTATAAATACGATAAAAAGATAAAAAAGAATTAAACAAATTTGGCTGAAACAATTTAAAATCCCCCATCTAAAACCAATTTAAAATCAATGATTAAGCCAGGCCGGCTTGATGAAATAAAAAGGTCTTGAGTTCACGTTGAAAGGTGCGAAGATCTGTAATCGTCCGTATCTCCGGGGGGAGCTCATTCCAAAGGGTGGGTGCCCCCACAGAGAAGACTCTCCCCCTGGGGCCCGTCAGTCGGCATTGTTTTGCCGACGGCACCCTGAGGAGCCTCTCTCTATGGGAGTGTACTGGTCGGTGGCAGGCTGTTATTGGTAGCAGACAGTCCCGTAAGTTAACATTAACCACAAAAGTCTCTGATTTCAACTCTACGTTTACTTTTTAAAACTTCTGAATCAAAAATCAAACTCCTGTATTGTAGCCTTATCTATGAAATTGGTTGTTGCAGAGAATTGTATCGTATAGATGAGTCTAAACAAAGAATAACAACTTTACACTTTGCATACTGAATCACATCCAGTTCTTTAGAGGTGGAGCAGCCTCAGATTTGACTAATCGTGAGGTGATCTTGGAGAAGGCAACCAGAACCCATTACTGTTGGCTCTCTGAGCTCTCCTTAATTATCCGAGGGCCCTTCTGCAAAGCTCTTGGGAAGGAAGCCTGTGAAATTTCCTGAGGTCATGGGCTTGGAATGATTCAGGCATTTGCTTGCTATGTGGATCCAGATGTGGCGTTTTGTAGCTGAGTCAGAAGCATGAATTTTAGCTGTGTAAAATATAGCTATTTGAGAGCTCTGCGGTCAAACATAACCCCAAATTTCTCCTCCTTTGTTGATTTCGGAGGACAGAAATCTCTTAACTCCTCCAGTTTCAGAGGTTTGCCAGTGCTGGATTTTGAAAGGCCTTGAGGAGGTGGACATGGCTTGAAAAGGATTAAAATTCAGGCCGCATGCCATATTTCCCACACCTCAACTTTTCCAGCCAGAAATCCATTACCAAACAATATTGGACTAACCAAATTATCTGAGGCACATTTTTTCACCTTTTATCACCAATTCATCTCTCATCTTATCAGCAAATTCTACATTGATCAATCAGATAATTCAACCCCACACCCATAGCAAATAATTTAAAACCTGGTATGTATGCCTGCACAGTGAACTGACCATATTTGTAAATTTCATGGTTTCCTGTCACTCTATTGATCAAATCATTAAAGGATGCTCTAAGTCTGAGTTATTTTTCCAATACTATCTTGTTGCCATGGGCTTTATTCATGGTTCAGCACCTGTTGCTGTCCTAATGGCTTCTGGTTGCCTTCTCCAAGGTCATATCCCAATTAGTCAAATCTGAGGCTGCTCCACCCCAGCTAAAGAACTGGATGTGATTCAGTATGCAAAGTGTAAAGTTACTGAAAGAAGAACTCTTGAAAAGGTTTCCTATATTTGCCTGAGCAACTGAAGTTCTCACTGTCTTCCCTGCCTACAAAAGGGTGCAGGCAAGATTAAAAGTGGGACTTTTAATGATCAAGGTTTAATTATTGATGAATTACTGAATCACTCTTGAAGCTTCTTGGTGGAGTATGGGAAGTATGGACTGCATCCTATATACACATGATGGCGAACCTATGGCATGAGTGCCACAGGTGGCATGCGGAGCCATATCTGCCAGCACTTGAGCTATTGCCGTAGCTCAGCGCCAGCCAGCTGATTTTCAGCTCGTCCGGAGCCTCTGAGAGAGCGTGTTCGGCCTCTGAGGGGCGGGGAGGGAGTTTTCATCCTCCCGAGGCTCCAAAAACGCCTCCCGAGGCTCCAAAAAAGCCTCATTTTAAATGTATATGTAGTATTCACTTTGTCTTTGTCTTTTGTATTGCACTGTTTTATTGAAGGCTGTGAACCGCCCTGAGTCCTTCGGGAGTAGGGCGGTGTACAAATAATTTATTATTATTATTATTATTATTATTATTATTATTATTATTATCTCTGAGACTCATATGTTCATCCAATAGTAAATAGGATGTTACATGCTAACATGGGATATTACAAGTGTCTAAAACAACGTGTGAAATGATGACTGGATTTAGTCCATTGCCTCTGAAGTCTGCCAGTGAGGTCCAGTGTAAGCATTTGAGGATTAATGCAAGCAAAAACATTTTAAGGAAGCAAAAACAAAGATTAGGATAAGTCAGTACTCAATGATCATGAACAGAAAAAACCGAGAATGTGATTACCTGCTTAGCAACCAAAATTCTGGTCCCATTTGTGGCTATAAGATGAGGACTAACTACAGTATAAACAAATATGGCCAGGAGCAATATCTCACAAATCTTAATATTGTTGCTCTTGTCATGCCAGAACTGTACATGGTACTATACCATACAGGTATAAAATGTTAATTTGCTTCCAGGAATATATAAGACATAGGAATCTATTAAAAAACAAATCTACCTTATCTTGCATCTCTGAATTCTTCTTTTAAAAAATAGAGGGGCATATAAATGCAGCCTGCTGTTTGGAATGATCCAACCAATATCTAAGGATAGCTTTTAAATAAGTATGGAAATAAGCCACGCAGCAAGCTTTAAGACAATTTCATTTATTATCTGGAAATGCAATTCCCCAAACGTATGGAGACTCTCCACATTAGAATCTCTCCTGAACCAATGATTATTTCTCCTCACATAGAGAAATTCTAGGCACTGAGGTATAAATAATATACCTCAGAAAATATATACATACATACATACATACATACATACATACATACATACATACATATGTATATGTATATATGTGTATATATATATTTGCAAACTTACAAAGAACTGATAAAGAAATAAAGGGAGACTAGTATAGATCTATTTCAAGCTTGT
>JANHGD010000941.1:116614-126875 GCA_027560375.1 Imantodes cenchoa
AAAGAACCTCCTCTCCACTTTGCCAGCGGTCGATCTGCAGAGCTTTGCTCTTGGCTGGTCTAATTGAATTGATACAAGCCGTTAATTCCATTATCCGAGGCATGGGGGGGGGGGCAGGCTCCGGGACAAGCTTTTGGATTGCCTGTGATGGAGAGTGCATGGGAAGCTCCCCATCATCCTCTCGGGGACAGTCTGCATTAAATCCTGTATTATCTGCATCTATAGCTTTGTTGGACTTGATGTGTAGCCTCTATAAATCGGAATCCATTTTTTAAAATCATCCCTTGTAATTGCTCCAAGCTAAGAAGGTGCTGATGCTGCAGGCTACTAATAACGCACATGTGCACTTGAGGGTGTGCAGTGCCTGTTTTCCCAATTGGAGTTCTTTGGGAGGGGAGCTGCTACTCTTGCTCAGTGCTGCCCTGCACAGATACAGGAGAGGGGATCCGCATTGGCAACTCTGCCGCCGCTTCCGGCAGGGCAAGGAGGACATTGACTCTGCAAAGGAAAAGCAAACCAGCAGACTTGAATAAAAGCCCCCTGGGATTCTTTCCTGGCATGCAGCTGGTTTTGTTGGAAAGGGCTCCTGATCAGCTGGTATCACAGGTGGGCAGCCAACCCAGAGAGAAAAGCTGCCGCTGAGGAAGGCAGCCCACGGATGTGGTGGAAGGTGGGCCTTGCTCTCCTCGACTTCTCCCGGCCTCTGTGTCCCTGTGCTAGGAGCTGGAGTGTGTGCTCAGCCTGCAGGCTCACTCCCATGAGCAGAAGACCAGGGTGTGCTGGTGTCTGATTGATAACATCTTGAAGCAGCAGCCAAGAACAACTCCGACAGCCCCTCCGGCGGAAAGCAAGGTAAGGGGCACCAAGAGGAAGGGCTGGCAGGAAAAGGCCCATGACTGAGTGCAGTTAGTTAGCGCAGGGGGTCATTGTTCAATGGGGAGGGGGCAAAGCAGGTCAGGGAGGATCCTTCTCAGCGCATGAAGTATATGGTCCCAAGAAGAGCCCTGTTCTGGTCCAGGCCAAATCAAAGTCAGTGGCCTCTTTCCTCCCTGAAGGGAGTCCGCGGGACCTACTGGCTGGCTTTGGCCCTTGTGCTACTGTATTCTTGGCGACGTCTGTGAAGGCTTCTTCCCCGGAGCTGCCTTGCTGCCACCTTGGCAAGTTCCAGATGCTGTCACAGCCACCAGCCAGGCAGGGACTCGCCTTATTTGGGATGTTCAGCACAAGAAAGTAGAAACGAGAAGGCCTCCACACCGACTCCCCCCTGGCCTGCTGGGGTTTTGGTCCACCTCCACCCTGGAGCCTTGCCGTACAAGAGAGATGACGCCTGTGGCTTGTTTTCCTGCTACAGCCTTGAGGGATCGGGCCCTTGCCTGGACTCTGCAGTCCTCCCTGAACTTGTCTATCCCGCGGGGGGGGGGGGGAGTGGTGGAGAGAAGCCGAAGTACATGTGGGGCTTTGTTTCCTTGTGCCTGGCTGATGCCGAGGGCTCCCCTTTGTTCCCAGGAAGGGTGGGAGCGAGCGGTTCCTGCCTCTGTCCACCTGCTGTCAGTCCTGCCTCTGGCATTTTAGAATAATCAGAATTGGCTGCTTTTTGGCAGAGTTCCTGGCTGCACTTAATCCAATGATGAACTGACTTAGGGAGGCCAATAAAATCCTCGGCAACTATTGCTTTCTCACAGGCGCCTGCACAAAAGGGCAGGCAGAGCTGGGGAGCAGCAGCCAGAGCCACCTCTCTTGGGGGGGTAGCCCCTATTTGGGGAAAACCCTCCCCCCTCTGCCTGGACTCCCTCCTAGGCAGCTCCCTGCCTTCTAGGCAGCAGCTGCCTCTTCTCCTGCTGGATGAGAGTAAATCTGGGGCATCTTGGAAACAACCGCCCCTCCCAAAGGCTAGGCTCGGTGTGCCCTCTTCTTCCCTTGCCAGCCCTTTGGGGAAGACCTTGGCAACTGCAGGGCACACGCTTCAAGGCCTGTGAATTGGAAGGGGCTCCAGGAATCTCTGGCAGAGGTAGGAGATAAAACGCCCAGGAATCTTCTTAGATTTTTCAGGTTGTATTGATGTTGTACTGTGATTAGGGATTGCTTCTGTTTCTTACAAGTTTGTACTATGCCTCCCCACCTGAAGAAATAGAAGAGTGTTGCAGGCAGCCCCTCCCTACTAAGGTTAAAGTGGCGGGGTGGGGAGACTCTGTTTTCTACTTAGTTTGGGCAAGAATATTTAGTGGTTGTGACAAGAGAACAATGTGTGTGGTGGTCCTCTCTGAAGTCATGCTTTGTGGAAGGAGTGATGTCACAAGGCTGAGGACAGGGGGCTTAGCCATGACACTAAATGAGCAGGGTAGGTTTTCGTGTGTTTCAGCCTTCCTTCGGCATGAATCTGCTTCTTATACCAAAATAAATGAGAAGCAACTATTTCAGTTTGCTTGATCTACAGGCTAAGAAAGATAATTTCTCCGTGCAGACAATGGCTGAAGGCAGAGGGAGCCTATCCTGATTGGCGACCCAAAAACAGCCTCGGGGAATGTCAGAAGGATGGGGCATCTCACTAAAATGGTGGGGAGCAGGTGGGGAAGTGGCTGGTGGCTGGTGGCAGCTGGAGCAGGAGGAGGAGGAGGAGGAGGATGCCTTGGGGGGGGGGGGGCAGGAGCATAAAAAGGTTTTGTGGAAACTGTTCCACCAGTAGGTTATCTGGGGCAGGTGAGTTCAGCCCTGACCCCCTCTCCCCCCTCTCTCCCCCATACACCATGAAGGTGAGCTTCGACAGCTGAAGCAGGGATGGGGCTCGTGCTGCATGCTGTCCTTGTGTAACCTCTGGAGGAGGCAGGAATACGTCCATCCACACGCCAAATGCTCCCCTTTGTCATTACTTTAAGCGTTCAAAGGCCCAACCCAAGCAAGAGAACTCAGCTTTACCTGGCTTAGATCTGTAGGGCCATTTTTTGCTCTTAAAACTTTGAAATTGATCCGGTTGATCACCCCATTAAGCATCGCAAGTTTACTTCTCTATTTGCTAGAAATGCTGAAGACTCTCTGTGTCATGGCTCTGCTGGACCAGACTTAAGCCTTCTGGCCTTAAAACCCCTGGATGCCAGTCCTTTACCCAAACTGAGAGTGCCAGCCAGGGCATATTTACATATTTATCACCAGCATTATCCATTGGTTGCCCATTGCTACATTCCTGAGGATATTGGAAGCAGAAATTTGGACTCTTGGATATATCAGGTTTTATTCTTTCCTCCTCTCTCCTGTACGTT
This sequence comes from Imantodes cenchoa, assembly GCA_027560375.1. Classification (NCBI taxonomy): domain Eukaryota; kingdom Metazoa; phylum Chordata; class Lepidosauria; order Squamata; family Dipsadidae; genus Imantodes; species Imantodes cenchoa. The sequence goes on from JANHGD010000941.1 coordinate 119,869, forward strand.
GTTCTCTGGAAGGAGAGCAAGCGGATTTTAACTCCATGTGTTCTGGTAAACGGGTTTAAAATCTACCTCCTGTGGCATCTGCCTCCTCCAAAGGCCAACCCTGTGAGTCAGCTCAGCTCAGTGGAAAAACAGGGTATGTTGTGTGTGATCTGCCTCCGTTCCGAGGGGAGGTCCCCAGGCCCCTTCCATGATGTGGCACAAGGGCTGCTCGAGCAACAGAGTGTTTACATCTCTCTCCTATGTCTGCTGCCCCCCTCTCCCCCCCACAAAGGAATATATCTTATAATTTGCTCCCACTGAGCAAAGGAGACAGGTTGGAACCTGACCAGCTCTGTTTGTTTCCTGAGCTAAAGCCTTATTTACATCCGGACCTCAGTTGTCCAATTAAGCATTTCAGCTAGTGAGGGACACAGAGCCAAGGCAGGGAACGCCAGAAGCCAGCAGCAGACGGTCAGATCAGGAGTGGGTAAATACCGACAGTAGGTCTCAATTAGCTTTGGACCCCTGAAAGTCAAACGGCTCATTTGGACAAGGACGTGTCAGTCATGTGGTTTGCAGAGAAATCAGTGGGGCCGTTCTCAGGTTTGGGGCTTACGTAATCACTGCCTCGCATGGCTTTACCTGCAAACCACTTGCCCAGAAATAGCAGCCAGCAGCACCTACAATGGTCGCTCACCACTCTGAGATTGCAGAAGCTCAGCATCCCAGCATCTCTGCTAGGAATGTAAGACCAGCCCCTGGTCTTTTTTTGGGAGCAGCTACCATATCCTATCCCAACTTCTTTGTCAGTTCCTTGGTTTCTTATGGGGCAATTGATCAGAAAGGGGAAGGGGGAGCTTCTCCCTGAAGGGCTTTTGATACTGATTTTCAGAATATAATTTGGAAGTGGGAGGGTCTTTCACACAAAATTTAGGAGCAAATACTATATCAGAAGATCATTGCTTGTGACCTCAGTTTGAGCAGCCTCCTATATGGAAAGTCTAATATATGCTGGCCTATGTGCTAGTTAATGTTAGTGCTCCGTGCCACACTTTCATGGTTCCAAAATACAGAATTGGTGGTGGTGGTGGGAGGAGTTTTATGCAAGGACTGGTGTGGCAGGCGAGCACCCCTGAAGAAGCAGCCGTAGTGGTCTCAACCACTGTGTCCCTTATTGAAAGGAAGGATGTCCCCAGGTGCTTAAGCCTCTGTGGTTTTTCAGAGACATCAGCCTCTGCCTGATCTTTCCAGGATCACTCCGGACACTAGAAACTTTTTATCCCCTTTCCAACCATACAGTGGGCTCATTTCCCGTCCCCTTTGTTTCCCCCAGATGCTTGAGCCAGAAGCTGCGAAATCAGGGGCAGTGCCATCTGTGGGGCAGGACGACAGCAGCCATCTTGCCTATCCTGGGAGAGACAACTCCATAGAGGGGCTGACAGGGGAAGCTGTGGCAGATGTTCCGGGCATCGCGATGGAACAGGGGAAGCAGGCCCGCCACCTCGAGGGGAAGGAACAGGAAGCGCCCTGCAGCGGCTCCACTGCCTTTGCAGTCCCAAAGTTGCAGGTAGACAGCGCCTTTAATCAAGACCTGACCTGCCTCACCAGCCTCAAGCTCGGTGGCCCAGAGGAATTGGCTGAGGAAGAAGAAGAGGAGGACAGTGGTGAGGCCTATCTGGCCAGGGGGGACAGAAAACGCTGCAGCTTGTTTGAAACGTCAGTGTGTCAGCCGGCCTGCAGCCTGAGTGTGCAGAATTCTCTGCGGCGTCGGACTCACAGCGAAGGCAGCCTGCTTCAGGAGCCCCGAGTGGGCCAATGCTTCACCTCTGACACCAGCCTGAATTACACCGAGATGCAAGGACCCACCTCCGGCTGGACGCTGCCGTCTCCACAGAGCCTCAAGAAACAGCTTACGAAGAACGGGGGCTCCATCCACCAACTCACTCTGCTCTTTGTTGGGAATCGGAAGGTAGGCAAGCCTCTATGTGTAATGATGAGGGGTGGGGGGCACTTGAGAGTACCTTTGGAGCAGGTGTGGCAAAAGGAGCCAGAGAAAGTTCAGGGTAGGAGTGATCCTGAATGTGGACCGCGTGCCACGGTCTCTGCCGGCTCTGCCAGGGCTTTGCACTGCACATGCGGTTGCTTCCTGGCTTCCTTTCGGGGATCCAGGTCTCAGAGGGGAAGGCTGGACGAGGCCTTTGGACTCCAGCCGACTTTCTCGGCATACCAGAAATGTCCGTTTTCAAGTTTATTTAGAGAGCTAGTTTGAAAAATACATTTCTAGTCTTCTAAGTGGCCCTTCTCAGAAGAAGGTCCTTTCCTTGCTTCTATTGGACCTCACCATTGAAAGGTACAGAATTTCAGATCCACTGTGTTACACTTCATGCCTATTTTCCAGATAATACAAATTCTCTTGGCTAAAGACCAAGCCAAGTACTCTGTCCGGGATGTCAACCCCCGAATCGGTTCTTGTAGGGCAGGGATGGCAGCCGTTCGAGCTCTCTCTCCTTAGGCAGTGGCTACATCTGCTGAAACCCAGCTTTGGCTGAACTCTCTGCATTTAACTCAATTAACCACAGAAGCTTCAGGAAATGTCCAGGCCTTAGAACTCAGATGAGCCTCTGACACCACCCAGGGAAATTCTGCCTCCCCCTCTCAGAAGGTTGGAGAAGGGGCCTCCAGGGCAGACAGGAGCTTGGAGTGCAGGGAGACCAAATGTGGAGAAGAGCTTAGAAGGTTTGCCTGAGAACTTGTGAGCGGAGAGGCCGGACAGAGTTCTCTCCCTCTGAGATATTTTGACTTAATTTTTTCCCGCTCAGCCCTCCCTGCTGCTGAATTAGTTGTTTTGCTCAGCTCTTCATGCTATTAGTCTTCACTTAAAACATGCCAATGTATCAATTTAATTACAACATTTTATCTCACTTCTGTTTAAAAAAGCACACAAATGTTAAAAATGACTCTGGGATGTAAGAATTTTTCCTGAATGTTGCATTGTCAACTGAAGACACCTTTTTTTGTTGTTCACCTATTTAGAGCACAAATGGCCCTGTTTGATGTGGGGTTATTTTTTGCCTTTGAATGTGCTTTTCAGTGCCGTTACAGGACATTGTGGAGGGCACCATGGGAAGAGGAGCAGACATTTGCAAGCGCCACCTGCTGGGCTGGGAAGCTAAGCAGAGTCAAGTCTGGTTAGCTGTAGGGCTGTAGGACAGGCTCAGAAACAGCAGGACGTTCCTCAGAGCGGCTCTTGTGGCCTCTTCAGAAAGCAAGCTCCATGGCCATGTCTAGCCAATCTCAGTTGAGCTGCTCCATGCTTGACTGGAACTGCCGGGAAACCCCACGAGCAGCAGCTGGGGGGCGCTGTTGGGCTGCCCGGCTGCCCCAGGGACCCGAGATGCTGACTGACGGCTGAGCATTTTGAACTGCAAGATAAAGGGGCAGCTTCCATTTTCAAACTGGCCATGTCCTTGCTAACAGCAGCCCCATCAATTACTTGTTGGCTGCTGTGAAAACAAGGATAGGGGAGCAGCAGGTATGTGGGAGCTCTGGAGGAAAGGACAGTCCCTTTGCAAAACTCCTGGCCTGCGTGGCTGCTGGCTTTCCTCCTCCTCTGAGCGAAGGAGGCCTTCCTTTCTGTCCACCGCTCTCATCCCTGTTTGCACACACAATGTATGCTGGCTGCCCTCTAGGGGATGCGCCCAAAACGACTGGCCATTCCAGAGAGATGCAGGAAAGAATGATTGCTGGGCCTTTCATTTCTCCAATAGAGTTTGCTCTGAAATGCCCATAGATGCTTGGCTTCTGGAGGAGGATTCAGCAGCTGTGTGTGGCTACTCCCTGCCAAGGCAGAAGAGAATGGGCCACCTTTTCCAAAGCAGGTCCCTCTAGTACCTGGGGAGAGGCGGAGAGGCAGGGACAGAGAGGAAGAGCACTTCCAGTGGGGAATTTGGGGTCTTTGGCATTACATTGTGGGCCTTTTCCTTAACTGGATTCATCAGAGGCTCCATACTGAAGGAGGAAGGAAACCGCCTGATGCCTGTCATGAATTATGGATCAGGCCCGTCTTCACAAGAACGGCTGTCCTGCTAGGTTACATTCAGCAGGGAAGCAGAGTGAAAGTTCAGGGCCAGCCTCTTCCCTAGAGCCAAGGGCCCACTTCCAGCCCTCTTCCTGTCACACACCGTCAGGTGGGTTGTGAGCAGAACAATCCCACGTCCCAAGCAGAAGAGTGCCGTCTATGGTGGCTGCCTGCTGCCGGAAGAGGCCAGTCCTGGCTTGTTCCTGCTCGGGAGCGGAGAACCCCTCTCAACAATGAGAGGAAACGCGCTTGAGCCCATCTGGCGCACCCAAAAGGCCCAGGAATGTCCTTGCCAGGCCGAGAGCGCACTGGCAAGCCCTGATAAGACCCGGAAGCCTCACCTAGCAGCAAAGGAAGCCTCCGAGAGCTGGACTGGTGGCGCTTGACCAAGATGTGGTTTCCCAATGTTTGCCCTGGTTCCAGGTGGCAGGGGAGGCCTAGCAAGGAGATTCCCAAGCAAGTTCCTCTGTGTGCAGTTTGATCTGGCAAAAAAGCCCTTCTCTTGAAAGAATGGTGGGTGGTCTTGTCTTGCAGTGTATGTAAGTGTCTACCCTGATCCCTTCAGATTCCTGCAGTGAACAGCGAAGGAAAACTAAGCCAAAGAGAGCAGCAGCAAAATTATTGAAGATAGTTAACTCCTTCATGTCTCCCTCAGTTTAATTTACCTGGTTTCTGTTTCCCCGTCCCTCTTCCCATTGCGGTGGTGATGGTGGCGGCAGCAGCAGCAGGTGCTGGATCCTGAAGGAGTTTCTGACTCAGGAGCAGCCTACAAGATGAACAAGACAATGTAAGTGTGACTATGTTTTGGTCAAGCTGCAGTCCTTTTCGTTAAATGGACTGAGTGGGTGGAGGTTCGACCATCAGTTTTTTGGGCTTGGAACACAAGGCTGTGAATCAGAAGTGAGTTTCCATTTGTTCAGACTCCCGTTAATGCTGCACGTGCCGTAGTCATCCCTCCAAGATGCCTTGCTAACAAGTCCTGCTCATCGCCTGCCTGCAAGCAAGTGGCAGAATTTGGTGTTTTATCTGAGCTGGTGTTAACCCAAGTTGTTCTAGCACATGATTTGCTGGGCAGTGCACCCAAATGGCTTGAGACACACTTTCTAGAGGCCACAGCTGCCACCATTGGGAGCCTGGAACCCCAGAACCCATTGTCCCCAACCCCCATCCCAGAAGCAAGCAGGTTTGACCCAGGGTGTTTCTTTCCGGCTCCTAACCCTCTCTGGCAAGGAGGGTGGGATGGACTCAGGCCTGCAGGGGCCTTGGCTCCCCTTAGGAGCACGGTCTTGAGTGGGAGCTGAAGGTGGGGGGCTGCCTGCTGGCCTCACAGATCTGGGACCTCCCACAGGCTTCCTCTGCCTGCTCTGGAGCTCCTTAATCGGGGTGGGGGCGGGGGCGTTGGGTTGAGAGGAGCAGCCCAAGGGCTCAGGCCCCCAACGGCGACCTCTACTGTTCCTGCTGCCGGCCTGAAGGGGGCAGCGTTGCTGGACTCCAGGTTTTGGTCGCCCCCGACGGCGGCTGCTTCCCCACCCCTTGGCCGAGTGGGGCTGCCGCGGCGAGTGCCTGGTGCCGGTGGCTGGGAGAGCCGGGACAAGAACATTGCGCGGCTTTGCGGGGAGCGGTCGGCGCTGCACCTGAAGGGCAGGCAGCCTTGGGCAGAGGCTGTGCCGACTCTGCTCTGCGGCGCTGCGGACCCTGCCGGCTTTGGGGGCTGCCGCTCGCCGGATCCTGGCGGAGAGAAGGGCTGCGGCGGCCAGGAGTGGAGAGTCGGGGGTCGGCGAGGCGGTGAGCCGGAGCCCGACTCAGGCGGGGGACGGGAGCGGCTCCAGCATCAGAGGGGGGCCGAGATAGCAGCGGCTGGGGGCTGAAGCAGCTCCGCCTCTCGGCTCCAGCGGCAGAGGCCTTGGAGTGTCGGTCGGATAGCGCAGCGCGGCGCCTCTCCCGCCTCCCCGCGCAGCCCAGGCTCCCTTCCCTGGTCGGCTAAAAACAGCCGCGGTTTGGTGCCTGCCGCCAGCGGCGGCCAGAAATAGGCGGCGTTCCGGCGTGAGTCATACATGCGGCGGCCGCTCGGCGAGGGACGGGCGGCTCTTGGAGGCGGCTGGCCGGCTGCGCCCTCCGGCCGGGCCATGCCTTTCTTCCGCGACCTGAGGAAAGCGCCGCCCGCGGAGCTCCAGGCGGAGATCTTCTGGGGCGCTCCCGGGCGAAGCGGTCGCTGGGGAGGTCTGCAGCGGCGGCACACCACCAAGGAGTACGTTGCCCCCCACCCCCGCCTAGCCACGTAGGAATGCCGTCCGTCCCCCTGCCCCGATCCCGGCTGGTTTTCGTTTCTGGTTGGTCTCGTTGTTCCGATCCGCGTGTGCCGAGCGCCTCTCGCTTCGTCTGCACAGTGCCGCTTGGAATTGGGGGTGGCTGGGTGGGTTGATCTGAGTTAAGAGGGGCTCTAACGGTCGAGAGCGGAAGAGAGGCGCTGCCTCGGTAGGTCTTCTGCAGACTTCAACGGCTGGCCTTGGATGCTCACCCTTCCTCACCTTGCAGGGCCAAAGACGTCAAGAACCGACTGGGGCTCTTTCGGAAGCGGCATGAAGCTCTGGGGAGCCAGCCTGAGAGCAAGGCCGACAAAGGGATGAAGCCTCTGCGGTAAGCGAAAGGGGGGGAGGGGGAGGGGGCTGCTGAGTTGGCAGAGATAGAGTCTTTAAAAAGCGTTGCGGGGGGACCATGGGAAGAGGAGGAAGGAGAAACCTAATATGGGAGATGTGCTGGCTGACAAGCTTAAGATGGATTTAGGCCAGGGGTGAAATGCCCCCGGTTCACTCGTGCCTGTCGGTCGTCAGAGAGCCGGTCGCGAAGGCAGCGCGAGGCTCCGCCCACCTGCCCGGATGCCGCCATTTGGGTTCTTTTACCCTCTGCGCATGCACAGAACGCTTTGTGCATGCGCAGATGTTAAAAGAAC
>JANHGD010000947.1:23494-34037 GCA_027560375.1 Imantodes cenchoa
AATGAATTGTTTTAAATTTTAAATCACATCTGGGTTTTAAATCACATTTTAATTGGCAGCCACTTATATTTAATGCATTTTTAAATGGTATTTATTATGTTTTATATTGTATTTTAATTCCGGCTGTACACCGCCCAGAGTCCTCCGGGAGATGGGCGGTATAAAAATCAAATCAAATCAATAAATAAATAAATAGCCTTGGCCACATCTTTGGCATTGTTCCATTGAAGGTATCTTTGGAGCTCCAACTGAATCTCTCTTGTCTATGACTCACATTGCTTCTTTAAGAAATGTTTTTTTTCTGATTTTTTAAGGATTAGCACTGAATTTTCACCCAGTTCTTAAAGCAGGAGTGACTCCATCTTTTACACAAGATGCTTCGTACCGTGTGGGGCCCGATGAGATCAGCTGTCATGGAAAGAGATGTTACCAGGATGGTAGCTGATCCGGCCCCAAGCAGAACAGCAGCCCCGTAAACCTCTACGCCGAGTCGCTCAACTATGGCCACCCAGGAGGCAAAGGCCAAGATAATCAGCAGTCCCAGGAAGTAGGTGAGCTAAGATGGAAAAAGAAATTATTTTCACTTCTAAAACATTGGCATCCTTCCGTCCCGAAAGACTATGGTATCATGCTCGACCTGGTTTTCCTCTCCGGACAGTGGAAAAATGATCTGGTTTTAGGGGAGATAGTAGTCTCTCCCTTGTCATGGTCAGATCATTCGCTGCTTAGGCTTAGGCACAATTCAAGGTGTTGGTCTTGACCTTGAAAGCCCTACATGGCATTGGGCCAGGCTATCTCATGGACCGCATTCTACCACATACCTCCCTCCACCCGGTTCGATCGCACAGAGTTGGACGACTCCAGGTCCAGTCGACCAAACAATGTCAGTTGGCAGGCCCTCGGACTAGGTCCTTCTCTGTAGCAGCTCCATCCCTCTGGAACCAACTACCCCTGGAGGTCCGCACTACCCCCACCCTGCCGGCCTTCAGGAAAGCCGTTAAAGCGTGGCTTTGCCGTCAGGCCTGGGACCAGTAAGTGTTCATTCTATCTGTAGGTCTGGCCCCTGTATGTATGGAGTATGTATGAAATTTTTTTAAATATTGGGGTTCTATATTTTAATGTTTTATGTATTTTTATACTGTTCCTTCATTTTTGCTTGTTAGCCGCCCAGAGTCCTCTGGAATGGGCGGCATACAAAATTTGTTAAATAAAAACTGGAGCTGGCAACTAGAGATGAGAGCATTTACTTCATGGTAAATGAGTATTTTTTGAATGGGCCATGTCTACTGTGTCACCTCAAAGGAGCCACTTTTTAAAATTACAGTGTGTTCCCAAAAATTTTGAAGACATTTCACATCTCTATTAAGTACTTCTTTGGGTATCACATGGATAATCATCACTCCAAAGACTCCTCAGTCTTTCAGACTGTAACATTGAGTTAAAATGTATTTCCCCTAAGGAGTTGTTTTGTGATAGTTGTGCATCATTTTATTGCAGTTGTAATGGAGGTTATCCTTCAGGAGCATGGAAATACTGGACTGAAAAGGGCTTGGTGACTGGTGGCCTTTACGACTCACATGTTGGTGAGTTTTCTTCTGAGCAAGATGCCTATGACCAACACTGAATGGTGAAAGTCCCTCTTGAGTGGCGTTGACTTCACCTTGCAATTAGGTTGCTCACTTGGATTTCATCATTATTTTTATCTGTACACAGCTTGGATTTATTCAAAGGATCTTCACTAGAATATCGAGAAAGGGGAGCTTGATGACAAATGGAAGAATTGGAAGTAGCAGGCAGGCAACATGGGGGTTGGAGATAGGAATTCCTGTGAAATACAGTTAGCTTCAACTTATGACCTTCAAAGTTACAATAGAGCCCTCTAAAGCTAGTTATGACCAGATTTTGAAGTCCTGACATTGCCTTCCCTCTCTCACATCATATTTTGGATGTTCAGCAGTCAGCTCCCATTTTAAGCTGTTTGCAGCATCTCATGGTCATGTGACTGTGATTTACGACAGTTTTGCTGGGACCTGGCATTTACTTCGGGTTTCCAGTAAACCCAGCCCAGAGTTCACTTTACGGTTGTTATATTTCCTTTACGAGTACCACAAACAGGTCATAAAATTGGGTCACTCACATGATAACTCATTTTACAGCTGTCATGACTTAGAACTGTGGTTGCCGGGCTCAGTTATTCATAACTTAAGGACTACCTGCATATTAGTTCAGATTTTGGACTGAATGCAGAGAGCCTGGTTCAAATTCCCAATCAACCATGATACTGACAGGTGACTTTGGACAGGTCACTGGTTCTTGCAATATATTTGGTCTCAAAAAGGTTACATTTATCTTCGAAAATGGATGATAGAAATGGAGTTCTCAAGGGAAAAGCAGGATGAGCTACTTTCTGAATTAGTGGTTTTTAATATACCACAGAGGCAGGGAACTACAATATGAAATATTTTTGAATGTAAGTGAAATTTTGTAGCTTAGCATGCTTTATTTTGATTTGAGCTTAGACTAGGGACTTTAGCCAATTGCCCCTTAAAATATTCTTTTCAAATGGCATTTTATTCTGTATTGTATTCCATAGGCTGTAGACCATACTCTATTCCACCCTGTGAGCATCACGTCAATGGGAGTCGGCCCTCGTGCACTGGAGAAGGTGGTGATACCCCTGAATGCGCTAAAACATGTGAAGCTGGTTATTCTCCTTTATACAAGAAAGACAAACATTATGGTAATGCATATATTAAACTGCATATTCTAGTTTATAAGAAACCCCACAAGCTTTAAGTTCAAAATACTGAAATGATAAAAGTTTAATATTCTGTTTTAGATACAATAGATTTCCAAATGCAGTAAAATATTAGAAATGTAAATTAAAAATTAGCTATGCAAACAATTTGATCAGGATAAAATGCTATTATTATGGTTGGTTACACAGGCAGCTACATATTATTGATTAGAGGAAACGAAGAATTACATTCTCTTTTATTGGGGGGGAGAAGAGGCATAGCTTTGCATGTAGTCTTCCATATGGATACTTTGGGTAAAGTCTGCAGCCAGAATGCAGACCCCTTTCCAAGCTAAGTGTTGCATTAAGAGCCAAGGTGGCGCAGTGGTTAGAGTGCAGTACTGCAGGCCACTTCAACTGACTGCCAGTTCAGCAGTTCTAATCTCACCGGCTCAAGGTTGACTCAGCCTTCCATCCTTCTGAGGTGGGTAAAATGAGGATCCAGATTGTTGGGGGCAATATGCTGATTCTGTCAACCGCTTAGAGAGGGCTGTAGAGCATTATGAAGCGGTATATAAGTCTAAGTGCTATTGCTATTTGACCTTTCAATAGCACCAGTAGGCAGGGCTAAAATTATTTGTCCTTTTGTACACTTAGAAAATAAAATTATTTGTACATTTTTATTTTAAGTACCTCCCCAGGGACTAAGTAATTGCCCTTCTCTCACATTGTTACAATTCTGCAACTTTTTGAAGAGCTCTGCCCAGGGCTTTGGTGGATGGTTATTAGGTTGAAAGCTGTGAAGCCATGATTGGGGGCTGTTTATAACTAGTTGAAGTTTTATAGCCGAGTTAAAAGATTCCCTGTTGTCACCTTAGGGTGGTGTAGCAGAGATGGATAAATTAATAAATAAATTACAAATCAGTACATCTACAAAAATCAGCTGTAGCATAAAAAGTATAATGTGTTTTACTGACTGGATTCATATGTGGCACTGCCAAAATGGTTAACCCAGGGTTTCTTAAGTGGCAGTTGACTTTCAGACAGTTCACTAATTTAAATCAGACAAATTATATTCTTGTCATAAAGTAATTATTATTTTAAACCTGTTGAATGACGTTTAGCATCAGATTTGAATTTTTTGGAAACATCTTTGTAATGAAAGAAACTAAAGAATGCATGTTTGAATACGCAGCAGATGCATTGCTTCTCAGTTATGGTCAGGAGTAACAGAGGATCGCAATAAAAATAATGTGGTGAAAACTCATCAAGTTTTGAAATAAGCAATTTCAATACTTTCTAACTTAAAGATTACTTCCCCTTTCCTCTGGCCAGGAATGACTTCCTATAGCGTACCTGGCAATGAGAAAGAAATAATGGCGGAGATTTACAAAAATGGACCAGTGGAAGGAGCCTTTACAGTTTATTCTGACTTCCTCATGTACAAATCAGGTAAGTGGTCTTTTTTTCTGTAACTTCTTAAAGTAGACATATTTTTTTAAAAGAACAATTTTCATTTTTTAAACTCTTGAATAGCTAAGTGAATTACAGTTGCGTGATTTTTGCTTTAATTTCTGTTACAATGGTTCAATCTGATAGAACTGGCATCACTTCTGATTAAATGTGATATTTGGACAGTTTCAGGCATAAAAAGTTGCTTCAATTTAGCTTATGTTTGCAAGACTTAAAGCTTCAAAATAAGCTTGAGACCTTAAGTATTCCCAAAGTTGACATTCAGAGTGGAATTTGGGAAAACACCTCAGTATGTATGTATGTGTGTATGTGTATATATGTGTATACGTATATATGTTGCATAATGGAAATATCGGCAACATTATGTCATTGATGAATGAAACCCAGTTTATCTTTGTTAAGGTTCTTCTTAGATCATGTTCTCAGAATGTGTTAAGTTTATCTTTAGTAGGTGTTTGTTGAATTCACATTTTCCCCTTCATAGAATTCTAGAGTTGGAATGGATCTGGGAGATTAATTAATCCAATAATTTGGAATAGAATTATTCTAAGACTATTGGACAGATGAGTGTCCAGCTTCTGTTTGAGGACCTTCAGTGAAGGACAATACAATTAGTCTTCCATTTAAAACCATAACTGGGACTGGAACTTTTGTTGTTATGTGAGTTAGTCATTATTTAGACAGCGGTTATTAAGCATATCACAGTTAAATGAATCATGCAATTGTTCAATGAATCCGGCTTCTCCCAATTGACTTTGTTTGTCAGAAGCCAACTGAGGAGGTTGCAAATGGCAACCATGTAACCCCTGCAATTGTTGTAAATGCATGACAGTTTCAGAGTGCCTGGATTTTGATTATGTGACTGCAGGGTTGCTGCAACTGGACGTAGGTGCAATGACCACTCATAAGTCACTAATCAAGGCATAGTTGAGGTAGTCCTCAACTTACAACAGTTCATTTAGTGACTGTTCAAAGTTAGAATGGCATTGAAAAAAGCGGCTTATGGCTATTTTTTGCATTTACAACAGTTGCAGCATTGCCATGGTCATGTGATCAAAATTCACACTCTTGGCAATTGACTCATATTTCTGACAATTGCATTGTTCTGGAATCATGTGACCTACTTTTGCGACCTTACAAAGTCAACGGGGAAGTCAAATTCACTTAATAACCGCATTATTAATCTAACAACTGCAGTGATTCATTTAACTCTGACAAGAAAGGTTGTAAAATGGGGCAAAATTCACTTAACAAATATTTCACTTAGCAACATAAATTTCTGCTCAATTGTGATCGTACGCTGAGGACTATCTGTAAACAGTTTCTTTCTGTGAGTCTAACACTGTTCCTCAATACATCCCCAAGTTGCATTTGCCTTCTTAGCAGTTGTATGAGTCCTGTTCATGTTATTCCTATGACTCTGTAAAAGCTAGGAATATGAAATGAAATGAAAATAAGTTATTTTGAATTCAGAATACCGTGTTTCCCCGAAAATAAGACCCTATCTTATATTTTTTTGAACCATGAAATAAGTGCTTGGCCTTATTGGTATGCACTCAAAAGCCCAATTGGGCTAATTATCAGGGGATGTCTTATTTTCAAAGAAACAGGGTAGATTTAACAATTCCTGAATTTTTCAAGCTTAAATTGGCTCTATTTTGAAACAGCCCATTCTGCACCTGAAATACATTTTTTGAGCTGCACCTCACCGGGTGCCCAAGTTTGAAATATGAAAGTTGGGATTCAAATAAAGTTGCCAAGCAAGACGCTCTCACAAGCCATGATAACTATGGTTTCTTCACAAGTTTAAATTCCAAGCAGAATATTAATTTAGTAATCTTAGCAGGGAAATCACAGCGTTTATATTTGGGAATAGAGTTAACAATTTTTTTCCCCTGCAGGTGTCTATCAGCATGTCTCTGGTGAACCAGTTGGTGGCCATGCAATCCGAATTCTTGGCTGGGGTGTCGACAATGACACACCTTACTGGTTGATCGCTAATTCCTGGAACACAGACTGGGGTGAAAATGGTAGGTGATCTCTCTTCCTTTCGTGGGACAATTATCTTTCAGGGATGCCTTTGCTGTAGAACTGCCAGGAGCTGTGGTTGAGTAACATCTGGAGGTCTAACATGCTCCTTTTCAGTTGACATGTGGCATCATGTTCTTTGTCATACATATCAGTACAGGTAATTCTCGAGTTATGAATGTAATAGAGCCTACCAATTACATTTGTAACTCGGGGATTTGTTAATTGGATCACATTAAATGAACGCGGTCCCTCCCTGCTTTCCCCAATGCGTTTGTTAATCGAATGCAGTTTGTTAAGTGCACATGAGGTATCTCAAGGTGGGGAAGACAATTGGTGGGAGTAGTGCTGGAATAAGCCACTTGCTTCTGACCACCCAAGGCCTCCCCCCACCCACTGAAACATCTCATGCTCTGTTTACAATCCCTTGGGGTTCGCATAGTTGCTTCTGCTCTACCCATCCTGCCCTGCCGGGTCTCTACAGGCATTGGGCCTGCTTTGCTAAACCACCACCACCCCAGATTACACTTGCTTCTTCTCACCCCATTTCCGATTGCTCACTTATCTTTCAAAGATCTCCAGACTTCCAGAACAGGTTGATCCACATGGCAGAAAAGAAGCCTTCTTTTACTCAAATGCTGGTGAAGCTATAAGAATGCAACATCCAAGGAAAACAGCTTCCCCAGAATCTGAGTAAAAGATGGCCGCTTTTCTTGCATCCCTCTCCAGCAGCGCAGGCACCTTCTGCTTGCTGCTGGGGAGCTGGTTTGAATGAGCAGCTTCAAGGATTGGAGCATGGAGGTGGCCCCCAATCAACCTGGAGCTTGTTTCCTTTGTCTCATTGCCCAGTGAAATCCGCCAACTGCAAGCCCAATGAGACAAAGGAAAGAAGCTCTACATTGATTGGCTGCCCCCTCTGCTTTCACGCACCTGTCCCTGAAGCCGCTCATTTTCTGCCACATGGGTCAGCCTGTTCAGGAACTGTGGAGATCTTCGAAAAGTAACTGAGCAATTGGAAATGGGATGGGGAGGAGCAAGTGTAATCCTGAGGGCTAGCAAAGCAGGACCAGTTACTAGGGAGAACCGGTGAGGTAGGATGAGGTGGGGGCGGGGCAGAAATAGGCAGACTGCACATTGCAGCGTCTCTGCAGTCTATCTCTGTCATAAGGGTGAACCACCACTTTGGTGCTGCAACATATATAATTTTGGGAACAGGTCGTAAGTAATTTTTTGGGGAGGTGTTGTAATTTTGAACTATTGCTAAGTGAACTTTCATAAATGGAAGAATACCTGTATACACATAACACACACAGAGAGAGCTGGGGACAAGCCAGTTGGGCTGGGTTTGTTTCATTATATTTAGTGTTGAAAATTTTTGCAAGATTTTTCTCTCAATATCTTCTAGGCTATTTCCGAATCCTCCGTGGGCAAGATCACTGTGGAATTGAGTCTGAGGTTGTAGCTGGAATCCCTCGCACAAGCCAGTACTGGAAGCAGCTGTGATAATACTGCCAGCTGAATGGCACATAATCATACTTATAAAGATAGAAGACATGGTGGCAATCCTTTGCTCTAAGACATTTTAGGATTTTTTCAGGATTTTTTTTTTAAGCCTTTAACATTTTTTAAAATACAATACAGATGTCTCTAGCAGGCTCCCTTTGTGTCTGAAGCATGAGGCTTTCTAATTTTCTCTCAACAATTTTTCATGACCGGCAAGACAGAATGGCAAGGAAGTTGAGATGAAACTGGCTGTTTTAAATGAAATATCTCTAAAGGAATCAAAATACATTTCACCAACAGAAGGGCATGATTAGAAACAACCAACTTCTGGTTAAGATATTGAGGTTGTGGTTTGTAGTGGTATTTAACTTTACCTTCCACATATTGATGGCACCACCCATCAGATAAGAGTGTAGGATCATGGAATCTCAGGGTTGGATTGTTTTGAGTTTAATCCTTAATAAACATTGTTGTGCAAAGTGGTAAAGAGGATTCTCCCACCCACCCCTTCTTTTTCACACAAACACACACTTTCAGGAAGTAGAAAATAGAAAGGCTAAAATAGTCGCTTATTTACTGTATGGATGCTGAGGTCTAGGCCTAAATTTCAAAGAAATTTTAAGAGGATGTCCTCATGGTAGCAGCAGTCCTAATTCTTCTCTTCATAAATTCTCAATGTCAATATGTGCCTCAATAGTGAAAAGATAAGAAGTAGAGGGAGGGTCCTTCTGAAACTGACCAAATAGTCAAAACAGACAAAACTCCCGAATCTGTTGTAACTCTTATGCATTGAACTTCAGTTCCTTGATAAATTCGGCCAGGTGGAATTATAGGACCATGAAATTTCAAGTTAAATTTAAATTAAATTGAATTTTAAATAGTTGCAGAAGCAGAAACGCAAATGCAAATAGTTGCAGAAGCAGAAACACACACATATATACATAGACAGAGAGGTTTTTGTGTGCCTGTCATTTAAGCTTGATTCCTGAAACTATTTTGGAAATTGCACTAACTGGTCCTGCACATATGCATGAATTATTTCATTTTTTATAATTGTGAATGATGAGGAAACCTAAGTAACAAGCATAAAAATTGTGCACGTAAAAGGGCTATAAAAATGGTTCAATGCTAAATAAACCTCAAATTAAAGGAACTTCAGTTTGCTATTGTTAGTCTTACTGAGTTCGGTAGGTCTCACCTAGACATGATTGAACTGGGTTTGCTGTTATGAGAAGCCATAAAATCATGGGTCCTCAAACTACGGCCCGCGAGCTGCATGTGGCCCACCAAAGCCATTAATCCAACCCGTGCCACCCTTTGGCCGAGGATAGGACTTACCTGCAGGCTGGAACTGAAAGGTAAGGCCAACAGTTTTGGCCTGCAGAGACGTTCTGAAAGCGGGGGAGGTGAAAAACGGGCGAAAACGGCCCATTTTTGGCCACAAAAACAGACCTTTTTGGCCAGCAGAATGCTTCTGGAGGTGGGGGAGGTGAAGAAAGGGGTGCACAGATGCCCCAGGAGGCCAAAAAATGGGTGAAAATGGTCCATTTTTCACCTCTCCCACCTCCAGAAGATAGAGAGGAAGAGAAAAAAGACAGATTTCTCAAGTTCCTTGGGGCTGAGAAGAATTGCTGTAAAACTGAGTTTCCTGAAGTGGACCACCACTCCTAAATAACTGAAAAAACGATCTAGTAAAAAGAAAAGTCAACCAAAAGAGCAACATGCAAAAAGAGGCAAATAAAACATCCCCAGGACCAAAACAAATTAAAGTTTAATTCGTATGCATTGTTTAATGGACTGTTAAATTGGCCACGCCTACCTTGTCACATGACCACCTAGCCATGACCACCCAGCCAGTCCAGTCCCCCAACAGTCTGAGGGACTGTGAATTGGCCCCGTTTAAAAAGTTTGAGGACCCATGCCATAAAATGGTTTGCTTTGCCTAGGTAGGTGACCAGTCTGTTTCAACAAACTATTTAAAACAAACCATGTGTTAGATGAACCCAACCTAAAATTGAATCTGACCCATAGGCTTTATGTGATTGGTTTCTGGCTTCAAATGCAGAGTTATTGTTAAATGCAGACTATTTTATTCACTTAAGACTAATGACCAGAATTTCATCAGTGTACTTCCAATTCCTATCTCCAATAAAGTCTCTCTCTCTTTTCTACAATGTGTGCGTTCATTCTTCCCCCTGGTGGACAAAAGGATTGTATTTCTGGTTTCTTTTGTGTGGGTAGTAGAGGCAGAACACATTTCAGTGTCTATATTTTATAGCATATCTTCAATACAACTGCCTGCTTCAGTTTGGAAAATAGACCCAATGCATGTTGTGCCATAGCTACCTGATAAAACTTTAGCAGGTGACTGTTTCACACACCAATACATTTTACTGAGGCTCTGTATTGTATCTCATGAGGATAATATGGGTTGCTGAGATCAAATGTAATGGCCTTGATATAAATCCCATATAACTATACGTATGGATATATATATATATAGGATAGAGATATTAGATGGATGTGTGTGTATCTTGTGCTACAATATCTTCACTATGTACCTCGAAAGTCTGATGATTTAAAGCAATAATGGCTTTATGCACATACAAGGTTTTAATTTTGAATTCAGCCTGCAGATTACAGATTAACAGAGTTGGAAGGGATCTTGTAGGTCATCTAGTCCAACCCCCCACCAATCCAAGCAGGAGAACCTACATCATTTCTGACAAATAGTAGTCCAATCTCTTCTTGAAAGTCTCAAGTGATTAAGCTCCCACAACTTCAATTTCCATTGGTGGTTCT
>JANHGD010000947.1:59524-70408 GCA_027560375.1 Imantodes cenchoa
AGGTGGGTAAAATGAGGACCCAGATTGTTGGGGGCAATATGCTGATTCTGTAAACTGCTTAGAGAGGGCTGTAAATCACTATGAAGAGGGACATAAGTCTAAGTGCTATTACTAATGATTACACACAAAGCTTTGTTTCTGTTAAACCAGAACAGAAGCTTCAGAATTCTGTATTTTGCAGTGGTTTGATTATTTCATAGCAGGAGGTATTGAGATTGAGTGAAAATAAGTATCAATCCTGCCATTGGGTCATGTTCACCTTGATCATAAGTATACAGTCTTTTAAGTTTTATTTAGTACTGGCACCATGCTTAATATTAGAGAGAAAGCAGACCTTCATTTCAAATTATTTGCTTACCCTCTATCCCTGCCATATTCTGAAACGGGTGCCTGATAAACTAGAGTCACCCATTCCAGCTGTGCCTGACCTTTATCTATAAGATTGTATATAAGAGAATCATCATTTCAGCTGGAAAACGCATAGGTAAAACACTATGAATTGGTTGCTTTGAAAGAAAAAATAGATTTATTAATAGCAAAAGAAGAGGGGTTAATCAAGTTGACAGAAAAGCAATTAAATTAATACCAATGGGCTGTTGGCAGTCATAAAATTGCTGGATCCACAAAATTCCTGCTAGAATCCACCAGTCATAATGGATTACAGCTATGTTTGAAGACAAAACTGTTGCTTCTGTTCCACACTTTAAAAAAACAATTCTGGAGTCTTCAGTTCACCACTGATTGAAGAATTTGCCAACTACAGCACCTCCATTTTCTTCTGGATTCTTGTGGGCCACCATCCTTGAACATTTTTCATTTGAGTGTCTTACTATCAAAGATAATACATTTTGGTCTGCAGTCTCTTTGGGGAAGAATAATTTTTATCAATCAAAATGGGAAATAGAGAACCAAAATCCAAGTCTATGCCAGCAATTAGCCTGTTTTCCATTCTTCTCTGCATATGCTGCTGGTTCTTTAGGCTTTGAGTTAACAATGGGATGGATAGCTATGATGTCCCAGATCAGAAAATCAGATCTTTCATAAAGGTCACTAGCCACTGATCCCAATAAGGTATATTGCTGGCTTATATACTGTTTTTTGTTTTATTTTTTATCTTGTCTTAACCTCCATTCTATTTTTATGGGTTGGCTTATACATTCCTTTGTTTTTCAAAAGATGACTGAAGACTGAACATGTGGAAAGCTGCAGTTACAAATTTTCATTCTAGCTCATACATACCCTTCACATGTACACACACATATACAAACATACCACTTGATATTACATTTCTGTATATTAATTATGTATAAACATGTAATATTGGTGTCCAAGTAATCTGGAGGGTTTCTTAAAAATAGAACTTGGCAGTTTTGATTGAACAGACCAAAGTCATTTGGAATGGATCTTCTAAGACCAGAACTAGACAAAAAAAAAGGGATGGGAGGGAGAAACAAGAAAAAAATAGTATTGCTTGACAATTGCCCATCGCCTTTGAGTCTCAAGCTTGGTAATTCCCTTAGAAGGGGGCGAGGAGGCAGAAGATTATTAAGCTGTGATGATGTCTCCATGTGTTTCCCCTAAGACTAGGCTGTTCCAGGAATCTTGCTTGGAGCTAGGCTGGGGAGATTGGTTGATGGTTGCTTGGTAACCCTGTGGGGAAAGTTTGAGAGTAGACACAGTGGAGTGAAGAGCAGGTCCATGTCCAGACATTGCCGCAACAGAGAATGCCTAGTGGGGAGAGGAAAAAAAGGGAAGGGGAATGTAAATAATGGGGAAGGAAAAGAGAAAATAATGCTATTTCATCATTTACCTGCAGCAGTCTCTTAAAAACAGAACCATGAGATGGGTGGAAAATACATTTGATAAATAAATAAATAAATAAATAATGGTATCTTCCAGAATGTATTGTGGCTACTGTATTGGAGAACTGAATTTTAAAAAAAACACTCCAGAAATTTGTATTACTTTGCCTCAAAATCTCTGAAATGTTGGGTCAGATATACATACAGCTGAAGTATGGAGCAAGTAGCAAACCAAATTTCTTAGTAGGGATAGCTGGGCTGTTCCAGGCCAATAGCATGAAATAACTGACAGAGTTGCTCTTTAACCCATTCTCTGAGTGAGGATTATTGGATGGACTAGAATGTAGGTCCCCAATCCCCAGACCACGACCATTTCGGAACCAGGCCATACAAGTGGCAGGTGAGCATGAGTGTGCAGGTCTACTCTACTTGTATGAGCAGTGAGTGCTCACATGCAAAGCTCCATTTGGGCAAGCGGCAGGCAGACATGTCTGCCACTTGCGCAAACGGAGATGCTCATGCACGCACCTGCCATTTGCACAGAACCATCCTCTCTTAACCCCCTCCCCCTTTGCTGGTCCACCAAGCCGGAAAGGTTGGGGACTGCTAGACTAGATCAAATGCTTTTTAGAGTGATTGGTACCACTCACTTTTGTACAGGTAGATTGAGTGGATAAGTGGTCTGGGTTTAGTGAGATACTGACTGGAGTTTGGCTTTTAAAATGGTAAATAAGGTTTCCTCCCCTATTTTGTTTGTTAGTTGGATTTTTAAAAATGTGGCTCTGTTTCTCCCATTTCCCTTCGCAATGGTCACAATATAAGCCTTAGCACCAAACTACCACATACACTTATACAGTTTGTCCTAAATTATTAAATTATCAAAAGGGCACCTTTTGCAATTTCATTGCAGGTGTGTTTGTGATCTATGGTTAATTCTGCCTTCCTCACAGCAGACCCCTTGCTGCTAAAAAATTGCCACTGGAACTAAAGCCTTATAATTTAAGAGGCTAAAATGTGCTTGTTTATTGAGGCCTATTAACAATTTCAACTGTCCCACTTTTTTTACCTAATGTAAAATGTAATAATATTTTATCTAAACAGTATCTAAAGTAAATCTAAGATAATGATACTTTTAGATTTATCTTAATTGTATTTCTGTTGTCGCAAAAGTCTTGAGCCATCAGCAGCACATAAATAGTTTAAATAAATTGAAAATTCAGTAAACTTTCAAAATTCCCAGCCACCCTGCCATTCAGTTGAAGATAGTTGTTCTACAATCTGCTTTTTCTACTCCACTCAGTTTACCAAACATGATAGAGTGGAACCTCCCCCAGCCCAGCAACCTATGGATTCCTGTGCTGGATGCACATAATAGGAACGGTGATCTACCACATATAGAAGACAGACAGCTGGGAATGGGAAAAGCTGCCATAGTGGTTACCTGAATTCCCTTAAGCTTCAGAAGCAGAATAACGAGGTTTTTCTGCCCAACAACCTGCTCGAGCAGAAGACTCTATACCAGTGATGAGCAGAAGACTCTATACCAGTGATGGCGAACCTTTTTTGCTTTCCTGAACCCTGGGGACAGTGAAAAATGGCCAAAAAGGCGGCCAAAAATCAGCTGGCCGGCACACGCCTGTGTGCTGGAGCTGACATAGGGCAACACCTCGAGGGCCCTCAGATATGGCTCCGTGTGCCACCTGTGGCACGGGTGCCATAGGTTCGCTATCACTGCTCTATACTATTTCAGACAAATGGTTGTCCATGTCCAATCTCTTCTTAAAAGACTCCAGTGTTGGAGCACCTTTGAAGGCAAGTTGCTTCATTGATTAATTGTTCTAATTGTCAGGAAATTTCTCCTTAGTTCTAAGTTGATTCTCTCCTTGATTAGTTTCCATCCATTGCTTCTTGTTCTGCCATCAGGTGCTTTGGAGAATAGGCTGACCTATTGTGGCAGCCCCTTAGATATTGGCACGCTGCTATCATGTCACCAAGCTTACTAGAATTCCACCATAGATAACTCTATCTGGTTGTCTATTGTCCTCTCTTGCTCCATCTTCTGTATTCATATCTGGAATGCTGATTATTGCAATGGGGAGGGGTGAATTTTGGATGATGGAAATGGATCAAGGTGGGAGAAAATACAAATATCTCTTTTTTTCTTAAATCAAAAGTTATACAGCATACGAATAAAATGAAAAGACGATCAGATCCAGTATATGGCAGAGTATTTAAAGTTTTGGACTGGGGTGACCCAGGTTCAAGTTCAAGTCCACCCTTAGCCTGGAAACTCACTTTGGATCTGTCACTCAATCTTAGAAGGCTGTGGATAGAATTAAGGTAAGCTGTATATATATGCTATATTTTGCTTCTGGATAAAAGATGGAATATAAATCAATTAATAAAACATCTGAAAAGTTTATTGCCCCAGGTTTAAAGAACCCCAAGAAGGCACAAGAGAGTTTTTGAAATGGCCAATACTCATAACTCCTGGATAACATGAGGATGTACCAGTAGTCCTTGACTTACAACCACAATTGAGCTTAAAATTTCTGTGGCTAAGTGACACATTTGTTAAGCGAGTTTTGTCCCATTTTACAACCTTTCTTACCACAGTTGATAAGTGAATCACAGCCCTTTATAAGTTAGTAACCTGCTTGTTAAGTGAATCTGGCTTCCCCATTAACTTTGCTTGTCGGAGGAGTGCAAAAGCTGATCGCGTGACTTTGGGACACAGCAACAGTCATAAGTATGAACCAGTTGCCAAGCATCTGAATTTTGATCACATGATTGTTGGGGAATGCTTTAAAGGTTGTCACTCTGAAAAATGGTCATATGTCACTATTTCAGTGCCATTGTAACTTTGAACAGTCACTAAATGCACTGTTGTTAGTCAAGGACTACCTGTATATAAATCATATGGTCACAGTCTTCTCCACTGGAGAGAAATGTCTTACATCTGGAGAGAGATCCAGAATATGAAAAGTTATCTTAATGTTGAAGGACTCTGATTATGCAACTTTCGCTTTACAAGCTTAAGGTATGCAGGTGGGTGCAGGAATTTTATTAACAAGCTTGCCATGGAATGCTGAAGCTTTAACTCAACTCTGTTCTGTTAAATTCAGTACAGGATTCTTGAGAAATTAAAATACAGAGAAAGCCGTTTGTGTGTCTGAGTTTGAACTGCTTGATAGAAAGGCAGAATACACATGCAGAGTCACTAAGCAATGAGAAGACATGAGTATTCTTTTGCATAATAAAGAGCTTCACCTGTGGAATAGGGCTTGGGTGTCCATAATGAGATGAGATCCCTGGTTCTGTCTTGATGGGACGCATTTCTTCAGCAGTAGTAGTGGTGGTTGTGCTGGTGCAGGGGGCTGAGCTAATGGCAGTGGGGAGGCTTTCATTGGTGGCCGATCCTAGGGTGGGAGGTGGAAAAAAGAGAGATAAACTGTTAAACCAGATCTGCCCTGAAACTTTAGCCAAAAATTAAAGTACTGGCTACTGTTGCTGCTGTAATAAGAATGAACGTTAAATAAGAAAAAGGCCAAATGTATCTTCCATCAGGAAGGTTTACAGAGAAAAACACTTGCTATGGTATGCCAGAATGTATTGACATTCAGCTCCTAGGTAATTTATGAGTTGATGCCTAGATCTCGGCAGGATCCCCTTTTCCTATATTATTATTATAATAATAATAATAATAATAATAATAATAATAATAATAATAATACAGTGGCTTGTACAGATTTCCTGTCAAATTGTCTTTTTTCCTTCTTTTTCCCCCGAAGTTAGATGGCTGTAACAGGATGAGATGCACTGCTTGCATGCAGTATTTCTGTTGGCTTTGTATGGGTGTTTTATCCAGGATAAATCCTTACCAACACTTTAGTGATCCAGGCTCACCATGTTTTAACCTGTAAGTAACCTTTTTCTCTACTCACTGTAGGTCTGAGTTTACGGGATTAATAGGGCTTGCATTCTAGAAGACTTTGGGATCTCTTACTAGTAAATAAGCAAAAGAATAGGTCAACGTCTTTCAAATTTGGTAATTTTAAGATGTGTGGACTTCAACATCCTGGCTGGGGGATTCTAGGAATTGAAATCCATTCATATTAAAAGTAGCTAAATTTGAAAAAAGACTGCAATAGGTTAATAAATTGATCGCTGTTTAGTCCGGAGCTTGTTCTACAAGCCGGTTAAAGAGTTGGCTGAACAATTGTGTATAACACAAAAACCTTTGACATATGTGTACCTTTTTGTCCGCAAGAGGGAATGATATTGAAAAATTAAAAATCGCTAAAACTATTTTGACTGCTTTGAAATTTGTTATGGGACTTTTTATTGGAAATAGTATGTTCAATAAGACTGGATTCATACATTGTACTAATCCATAATGTGACTTACTTGTTTGTTTGTTTGTTTGTTTATTTAAATAAAGTTTATTGGATTTTACACGTTTAAAAACATCTTACATACATTTCTCTCAATCGTGGAGTATCGACTTTCATTTTTGTTATTTTCATCTATATTTTCATACATATTTTCCAATCCTTATACATTACACATAATATACACAAGTATTTACATTTATATTTTCTATAAAGATAGTACATATACTTATATATGCATATGCATTTACATATACTTATAAAATACTACTTAACTGTTTCTATTCTCTAACCAGATACAAATTTTTTCATATCATAGAAAATTACTTGTCATTTCTGTCTTGTAGTTATAGAGTTAATTTATTCATTTCCGCACAATCCATTATTTTTTAAATTATATTACCTGAGGGGTTGCTATCTGATTTCCACTGCTGTGTGTAGTCTATTCTTGCTGCTGTTAATATGTGGATTATAATGTACTGAATTTATTTTGTATGTGTTCCTTTTATTATTCCTAGCAAATACATTTCTGGTTTGAATTCAGTTTGCTGACCTATTATTTTTTGTATCCAATTCCTTATTTTGTTCCAATATTATTGGCTTCTGGGCACAACCACCACATATGAAAATAGGAGCCTTTCTCATGTTTGCATTTCCACCACTTAGGATTTAAGTTTGGTTATATTTTTGCTAGTCTTGCAGGGGCTCAATGCCAACATTTTATGTAAGTTTTCTTTGTGTGAGGCTGACATTGTTAATTTGTAGTTTTTTGTCCATAATTTTTCCCAGTCTTCCATGTATATTATATATTATGTCCAAAATTTCTTGCCCAAGCTATCATGTTTCCTTTTACTATTCCTTCTTCCTTATCTATTTGTAGCAAATTATTATACCTTTTAGATATACAGTATATCCCTTCTCTGATCCAGTAAGATTTTATCTATAGGTTGGTTTTCTTTATCAATGCCAAATTTTTCTATATCTTTTTTATACCTTGTTTGCAATTGCATATATGGCCACCAATCATTAATAATTCCTTGTTTTTTCAGTTCTTGATTAGATTTCAAATTTTCTTGCTCATCTATTAATTGATTATATCTTCTCATTTTAGTTATGTTTAAGGTGTTCGGATAAATCATTGCCTCCATTGTGGATAACCATCCCAGTATTCTTACATAATGTTTTTTCCTGATTTTTCTCCACACCTGTAGCAATGCGTCTCTTATTAAATGATTTTGGGAAGATGACTTTTTTGTATTTTTTTCCTCCCACAGATATGAATGCCACCCTGCTTGCAGATTGTGTCCTTATAAGTGTTCTCCTATTATTTAATAATATCCATTTTTTATCCAAAGGAGTGATGCTGACTGATAATATAATTCCCAGTCAGGAAGTCCAAAACCACCTCTTATCCCACTGTCCTGTAATAATTTAAGTTTGATTATAGATTTCTTCCCTCCCCACACGAATTTAGTTATTGTTTTGTTCAATTCACTGAAAAAAATTTGGTCTAATTTTATTGGGATTGTTTGAAATAGCCATCTTGAGAGAATATTCATTTTAATTGCTGCAGTTTTTCCTATTAATGATAATTGTAATTTTCCCCACTGTTCCAGATCTTTTATAGTCTTTTGCATTAGCTTTTTATAGTTGTCCTCCTTTATCGATGAACAAGTTTTAGTCAACCATATTCCCAAATACTTAACTGTTTTCACTGTTTGCAAACCAATTTTCTCTGTCAGTTCTTTTCCTTGCTTACTCATAAGTTTTTAGTTAATATTTTGGTTTTATCTTTATTAATTTTGAGACCCGCCAATTTACCAAATTCTTCTATTTCATTTAATAGTTTTATCCCTGATATCATCGGGTCTTCTATAAAGATGACCATGTTGTCCGCAAATGCTTGAGTTTTATGTTCCTCCTTTTTTATCTTCATTGCTTTAATCTCTGTTTTTTGCCTGATCTGTTCTAGCAATATTTCTATTGATAAGATAAAAATTAGAGGTGACAGTGGACATCCCTGTCTCACTCCCTTGGATATATTAAATTTTTCTGTGAGGTCCCCATTTACTATCACACTTGCTTTTTGAGTTGAGTATTTTGCTGTCATCATTTTTTCAAATTTTAATCCAAAGTTCATACTTTGTACTGGTTGAATGAAAAAAAACCCAGTTCAGGTTATCAAAAGCCTTTTGGGCATCTAGGAATAGAAATGCTATTTGTTTCTCTGTATGTTTCTCATAATATTCTAATGCTTTAAAACTGTCCTTGTATTATTTCTG
Source organism: Imantodes cenchoa (assembly GCA_027560375.1). NCBI lineage: Eukaryota > Metazoa > Chordata > Lepidosauria > Squamata > Dipsadidae > Imantodes > Imantodes cenchoa. The sequence continues at coordinate 68,000 of JANHGD010000947.1, forward strand.
ATTTGTCTGTATGGTAAAAATCCATTCTGATATGTGTGAATTATTTTATTTTGTGTTTTTTTTTCATTTTTTCTGCCATGATTATTGTAAATATTTTATAGTCCAGATCTAATAGAGAAATAGGTCTGTAATTTTGAATTAGTTTATTATCAGTATCTTCTTTCGGGATTAATGTGTTATAAGCTTCGCCCCAGGATTCTGGCAATTTTGCTTCTAACATTGTTTCATTATATATTTCTAATATTAATAGTTCCAAAATTTCATACATCGTTTTATAAAATTCTCCTGGGAATCCATCAGGCCCTTGAGTTTTATTGTTTTTCTGCTTGAAGGCTGCCTTTTTAAATTCTTTTTGAGTTATTTAATATCTCTCTACTTTCTTCTATTGGGGGTAATCCTTTTCTTTTCAAGTATAATTCAATTTTGTCTTTTTCTATTTCATCCTCTCCATATAGCTCCTTAAAGTAATTTCGTACAATGTTTTTTTTCCTTCTGTCTGGTGGTGGGGTTTACCATTTTTATCCTCCAATTAGTGTATCAATTTTCTTTCTCTCTGCTTGCTCAATTTAAAGGCTAGCCATCTTCCTGGCTTATTTACATGCTCAAAAAAAATTGTCTGACTAATTTTATTTTCCTTGCATTCTCTTCTTATTCTATCAAAACCAACTTATGTTTCGTTAAGTCCTTTTCCCTCTAAATTTTATCATTTTGTGTGTCCTTCTGTTTCTAATTTTTTGATGGCCTCCTGTAGTGTTTTTGCTCCTCCTTTTTTCCCTTATTTCTTCCAGCTATATATGATATTGTGATTCCTCGTAGGTATGCTTTAGTGGTATCCCAAATGTTTTGTAATGATGTATCCTGATTATTATTTATTTTAAGGAATCATTCCATTTCCTTTTTGATCAGTTGCGTATATTCTTTTTCTTTCAATATCTGCATATTTAATATCAATCATCTTTTTTTTTTCTTATGGCCTTTCCAGATTATCTCTTAGGGATTGTGATTGGCCCATGTATTGGATAAAATTTCTATTGAATTTAAATTATTTTCTACTTCCCTATTCATCGAGGCAATGTCTATTCTAGACCAAGATTTGTGTGGGTTGAAATAAAAAGTTAATCCTTTTTCTTGCTGGTTTAGTTCTCTCCAGCTATCCCTTGGGTTTAATTCTTGACTCATGTTGAAAAATGATTTTGGTAGAAGTTTTTTTTCTTTCCTGTTTTGGTTATTACTTCTTTAATCTTTATTACCATTCACAACCGTGTTGAAATCTCCTAAGATGCAAATATTTTTTGCCCCATCGTTTATTTTTTCATGTAATTTATTATAAAATTTATTTTTATTCTCATTTGGTGCATAAATCAGCACTAGCAGCAATTTCATTTGTTGTATTTCCACTTCCAAAATTAGTATTCTTCCATTATCATCTGCATTTATCTGTCATGCTTTTAACTCTTTTTTAATATATACTGCAATCCCTCTCTTTTTTTTGGTCCGCTAGTGCCACGTATAATTCACCTAATTTTGTTTGCTCTAAATATTTTTTATCATGTTTTTATATGTACCTCCTGTAAACATATTGTCAGCATTTTGTTTCCATAGCTTTGTAAATATCTGTTTTCTTTTAATATGGAAATTTAATCCATTTATGTTTATTGTTAACATTCTAACCTTTTCTTCCATGTTTCTACCTTTGCCTTTGTCTTCTATTTATTCTATTCTCTTTCTGAGCTCTTGTTCTTACCCCCTCTACTGCTTGTTGTTCTGTATTCTTTACTTTTCCCTTCTTGCTCAGACTCCCTTTCTTCCTATTGCTGCTCTTCCTGACTTCTACTTTCCAGTCCTTCCTTGCTGATATACTCCTTTTGTTTCTATGTATTGATCCAAAAATTCTTGTGCTTTTTGTAGATTATCTATTTTTATTTTTTTCCCTTGCCAAGTTATCAACATTCCTTCTGGTAAAAACCATCTGAATAGGATATTGTGTTTATTAAGTTGTGTTTCTTGGAATTGATAATCTCTTCTACGCTCTCTTACCCGTCTTGGAATTTGCTTCAGTATCTGAATCTCTTTTCCTTTGTATATCATTATTTCCTCTCTGGTTATTTTGTATATTTCATCTCACAGTCTCCTTTTCGCAAATCTGATATATACCTCTCTTGCTAATTTATGATGTCTGGCATACTGTATTTTTCGGAGTAAGACGCACCTTTTTCCCTCCTAAAAGAGGGTGGAAATATAGATGCGTCTTATACACTGAATACAGCCATTTTTGCTGTCCTGAAACTCTGCCCCGTCTATTCCTAGGACAACTATAATAATAATAATAATGACAAAAGAGTTGGAAGGGACCTTGGAGGTCTTCTAGTCCAACTTCCTGCTTGGGCAGGAGACCCTACACTACTTCGG
>JANHGD010000947.1:110996-121150 GCA_027560375.1 Imantodes cenchoa
GCAAAGTATTTAACATATTGTTTTCTATTGTGCCTTTGAAAATTGATCCATTGTGTGCCTTCTATCAAGATATGCATATCTCTGTCTTGTTTTCTTTAGTTTGTTCTTTGCCTTTCTTCTGCTTTTTGTACACAGCCCAGAGTCTCAGTTTATCAGGACATTCTACAAATACAGTAAATGGATAAATACATTAAAACTAAATGGCCATTTTGTGTGACAGGAAAGCTTGGAAAGATCTCCAAATCTACCGTATATCAGAAATAATATACATGCACCCATGCAGAAGAAAGCAGAGTCCACTTTTTCCCCACTGACTTGCTTACTTATTATTCCAATAGGCCTGGTAAACAAACCTATTTCTACCAACCACACACACTCATTTGATGTGTGTCAATGGTTCATTGAGTAGGGCTTCTAGGAGGGTAAGAACTGGGCTGTAAAATTCTAAATGGCCAATAAATGATTGCATAGAGATTTTTTTGGACCTCTTTTCTGTCATCTAAGATTATCTGGATTTTTGCAACCCAGATCTGATAAACCTAACAGTTCCCTAGGAGCACTTCATTGCAATGTTAATATATCGTCTCCCAATTTAACATAAACAAGCAATTAATTATGTTTTGTGATTAGGCTATATGTAAAAGCAAAGGTTTTAGTAAAAAACCAACAACCTGGATTACTAGACTTGGAATGTATCATGCTTAGGGGAGCGGGGATTAGCTTTTGTGTTCAATTTTCTGTTCAGTGGCCCATACCAACACATTTTTATTTGTGGTTGTTGAGATTGGCATTGTTGCTCTTTTTCTTTCCTTTTAAAATTATCTTTAATGAAGCACAAGACGTGGAAAACTGGTGGCCTATCACCAAAAGTGTCCATATAACTAATCAGGCACACATCAAAGTTGTGCAAGGGATGACAAATGAAATTAAATAAACAAGTTATACAAACACCGAACAAATGGAGAGGGGGCTACCAAAGACCTTTTGTGCCAGGGGCGCCATTTGGTCTAGAGCTGGCCTTGGCCATGATGATTGGTTTAAACATAAAGTCTGCTTAGTAGATGAGTACATCAGAGTCAGTATCCAGCCATGCTATTCATAAAATTTAATGAATTTGGAACTTCCAAGCAGGAGAGAATCCAGAGGGACTGGATTCTTTCCAGGAAGAATAAGACAGATGAGCTTATAGAAACAGACTTCCTAACCAAAATATTCAGGCTGAGGATACATCAGAACCAAGCCCTCATGTAAGAAAGATGTCCCAGGAGGATCATATCCAGGCTGCTGAATGCTTTTGTTCCACATTTTTGTTATTCCCACATCCCTCAAAATTCCTGCTTCCTCTTTATTCCTAATTTATTTTCCCAGGACATTAGAGCAATTTGGTTTTTGATTCATGAAATCCAAATACTATGGTAATTCATCCCAAAAGGTAGCATGGAACAATCAAGGAGAGATGTGTAAAATGGCAGCTTAAACCCAAATTGCTTTAAAACCCCCCACATATATGGCAGTAATGGGTTGCAAATCCCCGTTGCTACCGGTTCATGTGCATCTGGGGCAAGTGAGTGGAGCCTCACGCCACTACCGGTTTGTAGATGTAGGCCATGCCGGTAGCAACCCACCGCTGGTATACGGAGGGAGAGGTTCAAAATATGGAGTTACAGCTGATAACAGAACTTAATTCAACATCCTATAAAACTATCTGCTTTCATGTGGGCATAAACCATCAATTGAAATCTTTAGCAGAGGACCTCACCATTTTTCCTTTCTTTCTCTAAAGTCCAATTAATTGGGTCTATGATGCAAAGGACTTTTCCTGCAGCACTGTCCACATCCTGGAATTCCCTCCCTTGACCTCTTCCATTTCCTTGCCTGATAAAATGATGACCCTCACTGTGGTGAGGGTGGTTCATCAGCTCCTTAATATTGTCTATTTACTGCCTTGAGATGTGTTTATTTACTAGCACTAGCACTTAGACTTATATAAGTTTCCGCTTCACGGTGCTTTTATCACCCTCTCTAAGCATAGAGTCAGCATATTGCCCTCAACAACCTGGGTCCTCATTTTACCGACCTTGGAAGGATAGAAGGCTGAGTCAACCTTTAGCCTGGTGAGATTCGATCTGCCAAATTGCAGTCAGCCGGCAGTCAGCAGACGTAGCCTGCAGTACTGCATTCTAACCACTGCGCCACCATGGCTCTAACTTTCATTTTGCATATTACATTTATGAATCTTGGAGGCATTTTTTGTGCAAAAGGCAGCATTAAAAACAACTGTCATTTTTAGCATAGTGACTTGAAGAAAATGTTGCACATGATTAAAAAAAAGGGGTGATCATTGTGCTCTCTGAGTATTTTGCTAAAAGGCTGAAGAATTGAGAATGTTGCTTCCTCACTCAAATTGATGGCTTCTTTCCATAATAGAAAGGAGTCCATCTGCTTTGGCTTCTCATATGTAGAAAATGTAAGTTCTTGCCCCAGATTTTAAAAGGATGCAGAGTTTGTTTGTGATGAGAGCTAGAAAAATTGATTTGATAACATCGACTGGGTATAGTAATTTTCATTTATTTTACTTTAGCTCATTTATTTATTTATTTATTTATTTATTTATTTATTTATTTATTCATTCATTCATTCATTCATTCATTCATTCAGGGTGGCTTAGAAGTATAAAAATACAATACAATACAGACAAACAATTAAAAAGCCATAATCCCAATAGTAGCTAAAATAGCAGGACATTAACCTAACCATGCACTCAACATCCATAAGGGCCAAGCACTCAGGTGGAAAATCATTGGCCCCAGGCCTGACGCCAAACCTAGGCTTTGACCGCTTTCCTGAAGGCAGGCAGGGTGGCAATAATACGGACCTCCGGGGGTAGTTGGTTCCAGAGGGTTGGGGCTGCAACAGAGAAGAACCTAGTCCGAAGGCCCGCCAACCAACATTGTTTGGTCGACGGGACCTGGAGCAGCCCAACTCTGTGCGATCGAACCGGGCGGAGGGAGGAATGTCATAGAATGTGGTCCGTGAGATAGCCTGGCCCTGAGCCATGTATGGCTTTAAAGGTCAACACTAATACCTTGAATTGCATCCGGAAACCAATAGGGAGCCGATGCAGCTCACGGAGGATGGAAGAAGAGTGGGTGTATTGAGGAACACCCACTACTGCTCTCGCGGCTGCATTTTGGACTAATTGTAGCTTCTGAACGGTCTTCAAGGGTAGCCCCATGTAGAGCGCATTGCAGTAATCAAGTCGGGAGGTGATGAGGTGATTATTACCTTTATACCCTGCTGAAAATGAAGTGCAGACTCACAGCCTCAACACTGTGGATTTATTCTCCCTATTAAATAATAATAATGATGGCTCATATTCTTGTAATAAATTAGTTCGCTTAAAGAAAGCCTTTGGTATTAACACATTAAAATCTGTAGAGGCAAAAAGTAAAATAAAGTGACATTTCAACTACTTTAATCGAAATAGGAAGGAGCAATGTTTTAGTGACAGGGATGCAAAGTGGGATGGACTGTGGTGCACATGTGAGCTTTGAATGACCTACTCCTGCATTAAAATTTACTAGGAAAAAAAAGTAGCATTTATCACAACTGTTTCAAGACAGTAATGCCTAATGCAAAGTCACCCAGTGGATCTCCTGGCAATCCTATACCAACATTCTACACAGTCCTGAATTTCCTTTTTTCTTTAGCCCAGGATCTACCAAGGATGAATGGATGGATGGATGGATGGATGGAGGGGTGGTATTCACTTAATTTCCCTACCGGTTCACAAATGTGAACGTGTGCATGTGCATGCTCACTTTGGTCATGCGCATGACTTCCGCTCATGCATGTGGCTTTCCACGCATGTGCTTTGCTTGTGCACCAGGCTTGCACGTGCGCAGCTTCAAAACATGCCTAAATAGGATGGCATAGCACCTGGGTGGGTGGGCAGGTGGGCAGGCCCACCCACAGGTCGCTACTACTGGTTCTCCCAAACCGGTCTGAACTGGGTGAATACCACCTCTGGATGGATGATGGACAGATGGATGGATGGACAGACAATTACAAGCACCATTTCATTTTCTTAAAAAGTTATCTATGGAAGGAATTATGCAGAATAAAGTGATAAAAATGTGCATATTATCTGCCTGATCCGCTGCTAATATTCAGATACTGCCAATGGTTTATTAGTTCCTGTGCCGGACAACTGAAAAGTTACTGCTTAGAGTTCACATACTGTATAGTCAAGACATGTAGATATTCTCACCCACCCCTTAGATGAGTCTTTGTACATGGACTGTATTGTTTGGATGGAAGCTATCTTGTTTATTTATAATGCATTGTGTTTTTTATCTTGTTTGTTTGATATTGTCAACTGCTCAGAGTCATTCTGGAGTCAGTCAGAACCTCCATCTAAATAAATAAATAAATAAAGCAAACAAACTTGACAGCCCTGTCTAGTTCACATGTATCAGAACAGTACTTTTTCCTGACCCAAAGAGCTTACCATCTAAAATTTGGCACAACCAAAGCAACAGAGAAAAGAGAAGGAAATAAAAGGCAGCAGGAATTGAAAGGGAAGGATTTTTGTGGGAAGAATATAATCTATTTATGACAATGACATGTTCTCTGCTGTACTGAGTGATCAATGAACATTGTACAGTTGTCATCTTGCAAAGATTGGCACCAGATAAGGACAAGTTTTATAAAACGTACATCTCAAGAAAAGAAGAAAGAAAATGAACCCATAGAGAATAAAACATCTTTATGTTTCATTGACCTCTAATGCAGCCTTGACTAAACATAACACACTAACATGGAATTAGGCAATGAGAGAGGGTCAGCCCCATACTGAAGAGCATCCTAAGTGAATTGAATTTCTATATGAATCAGAAACAAAACTCAGCCTTTGTAATACAAAATATATGCAATTGGAACAACTGATGTACAAAAGCACAAAAGCAGTGGTTGAAGCTACACAATGTACTAAGCATTAATCCCAGTTAAAATATACTTGCTAATATAAACCAATAAACCTGAATATGACCAATATAACCAATAAACCTGAATATGACATAACATGATGTCCTGATTCACACAAAATGTTAATAGTTGGACTCCTGTAACAAATCTCAAATCATCTCTTCCTTTTAGCCTTTTGTGACTGTTATAGGAACACAATCAGTGAGTAAATCTTTGCCGTTTTCCCATCCTGTTCAACAGTGAACCCCAAATATTTCATTCCCAACTCAATGTGCAATCACCAATTTGTGAAGCTAAATTCTGAGGGCCCCAAATAATGTCTCCTACCAATCAAGAATCATTCTGGGCCAATCATAGATTTTGTTCATACAGCACAAAAATCTTGCACCTGGATTATTAGAACACAATAGCTGCATCTTGCTATTAATATTCAAGTGATAGAGAATACTCAAATAATCATATTGTGATTCCTGCTTCACTTGACCTGTTGAGGCAATGATTAGGTTTTCACAACCTACTTAATCTCATCGACTACAAGGTTAAGCATTGATTTGGAAACAAACAAAACTAATTGCAAAAGTCATGTGGTCCCTTGCAATCTACTAAAACATCTTTTTTGCTTCTGAATCTTAATCACTACACAGTTCTAATGAATTACCCAAACCCATTTTATTTTAATCCAGCATGTTGTTGAAATTTAGCCTGTATTTCTCAAGTTAGCCTATCCCACAATGTTGTTGTACAGATAAAAAAAATGTGGGGGTGGGTGGGTAAGAGAGGTATCAGTTCACACAAAACCTTGGAAAAAGAGATCAGATATAGTTAAAGCACAGTCTAACATTCCACTGCCAGTAATGAAGCCTTGATCAGTGGCCATGTAAAATCATGAATCAAAATATTTTACATTTTATTATTATTTCTTAATTGTGATGTTTTACATACTTCTTTTTATCTGCATTAACAAAGTTGTTCTTAACAGTTTACTCATCCACACACACATCTGTTTGGTCTGAAATTTGAATACGTCTGTTTAAAGGTTTATATCTTAAAAATAATGTGTTTTAAAAAAATATTTGCCTTAGTGCCTATGATTGATGCACCGTTTATTTAAATAAAAACTTACATGAAAAGTGAAATGAAACAGAAAGATTAGCTGTTTAAGTTGCTCTTAGTCCTAAGGCATTTTTTTGCTGTTCCTAGATAACCTTTCTCAAACCACCCTTGAGTTTAATGGGGCTTCCTCTGTTGTAGAAGACTGGAAAAGTTGTGGAAATGTCTGCTGTCTGATTTGCCTCTGCTGTGGACCAGAGAGGTGGTCTTGGGCAAGGCACCCCCAGTTTCCCCAGCCCACCCTTCCACTGCAATGTAACTTCTCCTGAGGATGACTCAACTGATGCATACGAGTGCTTGAAACCCTTATAAAACATGATAGAACTGCCAAGTATTATTAGGTATGTTTACATAAGGAGCATAGTATCTGGTCTTTACTTAATGTGGCCAGGGGCTCTTATCTAAATGGAGATGTATTTAAGAGCAGAGTTTAAGTCTGCAATGTCTTTGCACACTGTATTGGGTACAGAGCCCCAGACATACTTCTAAATAAATAAATAAATGCATGACCTGCACATTAAGCAGAATTCTCTCTCTATGTGTCGGTATCATTCATTTACAGATGCTGTATGTTGATCAATTCATGCTCTCAGCATCAGGAGTCCCAAGTAAAAGACTGTGTAATTTGATTCATTTAAATAGGAGCACATAGGTGGTCTAGAGGGCTTTTAATTCTCCTTTGAAGCTGAAGGTTCTTAAAAGTGCATAACTTAGACTGAATGGCATGATTTGCATTGGGACAAAACTAATCTGTTCATTGTATATACAGTATCCTTATCTTCCTACCTGAAAAGAAGGTTCTCTCTGAAACAAATCGAATCGACTTGCAAGAGATAGATTTAGGACTGGGACTCAGAAATTCATCAAATTAAAATTAAGCATAAATGATATATGGCCTGACGTACAAACATTTCACACATGATCCATATGGCTTATAAATTATTTTTTATAAATAACTCAAGGTGGTGAGCATAGCTAATACGTCTTCCTTCTCCTATTTTACTAATATGTTTTCCATAAATTCCTTTTCTATATTATTCGTTTTACTCCTTCAAACAAAAATCAAACTTTATTTATATGCGCACACACACACACGCGCGCACGTACACACAAGTATTTGTTTGTAGTGGATGAAGATCTTAAACAATTCAAAGGAAAAGACAACGATCAGGTGAATCCAGTTACTCTACTAGGGTCTCAGTTCCGAGTTCAAATATGAGACCCTCCAGGGTTTGAATAGTCATTCTTAACCTTAATTACCGGCGTGTAAAATGGAAATAATTAAGAATCTCTACTTCTAGTTTTTTAACACTTTTTTGGGGGTAATTGCTGCATTTACTATGACCCTATGGAGATCGTGTTTATATTTACAGCTGTCATTCGGGAATTTATTACCGACAACATAGGGTGCTATTTTGGTGGTGGTGGGGAGGAAATTGCAATTGGAAAGAAGACTTAACGTTTCTGTTGTTTCTTGGGTCTGGGGTCCGTTACTGTAACAATATCGGGGCACGCAGAATATTTTTAAAAGCTTTTAATAGGTTAAAAAAACGCGCTTGGTGATAGGGGTGGTCGTGCCTGCTATTTATGAAGTTAACATGTGTAGGAGAAAAAAAAACGCGTTACAATCTTTTAAAGATAAACAGGGTTTCAGGCCAAGGGTGAAATTTAGTAAGACTTTGTGTTGGTGATCCGAAGCCAATGGCACTAATTCTTCCTGTCGTGTGATCTCCTGACAACAAGGGGGAAGTACAACATAAATAGAGAAGTACGGGTTTAGAGATATAGGGAGTCTCTGTCCCTTCTTTATCTATCACTCCATGGTCATTTTCTCCATTTTTCTTTTTAGTGCATATATGAACAGAACACATGCTTTGGCCATTTCATATGATAGGCTGATAATTACAGAGTAGGCTTTGCTCATCACTACAACTTGTTTCTTATGACTAGACATCCTTTCTCATTTTATTTATAAAATAATAGTTTTATTTATTCATTCAATTTGCACACCTCCAAATTGTCAACAACTGCCAATGATGAATAATTGCTCAGGTCATGTTTTTTCTTTCAGGAACACTCACAGAGTGTTCAACTTCCAAGCTCTTGCATACTTTGACAATCATTTAGAGAAGTGCTTTACAATGTATGCAAGTGCAGCATCTCCCAGATATTCATTTAAAGTAGCCACTTTTTTTCAGAGATCTTCATGAACCTGAAAAAAGGTAACCCCACTTTAAGGAGACAGATTCGCTTGAATAAATGAACTCTTTTTAGCAGCTGCTACTTTTCTTTTTCAAGCTCATGAAAAAGACATGAAAAAAGACATGGTGGTTTTAATGGGTAGTAGAGAGCTATCATAGTTAAGCTTGGTTGAAATCCAAAGCACTGCTTCCAAATCCTTTTCATAGCAGGACTATTTCTTCTCAAGAAATCATTCTAACCACTGTGGTGGCACAGTGGTTAGAATGCGGTACTGCAGGCTAATTCTGCCGACTGCCATTTGCCTGCAGTTTGGCAGTTCAAATCTCACCAGGCTCAAGGTTGACACAGCCTTCCATCCTTCTGAGGTCGGTAAAATGAGGACCCAGATAGTTGGGGGCAATAGGCTGTAAACCACTTAGAGAGGGCTGTAAAGCACTGTGAAGCGGTATATAAGCCTAGCTGCAACTGCAATTGCAATTTCAAAAAAAATATGTTTCCATGCCCAAAGTGAGACTAGAATTCATGATCTCCTGGTGTTTCTAACTGGATGCTTTAGCTACAACACCAGACTCATTTTGATGTAGTAACCACTACAATTTTTGGAGGGGTGGCTTGCCTTGCAGCTGCAGTCTGTACTCTTTGTCTAGATGGTTCTTTCATGGCTCTTAGTAGGGATGGTTGAAATACTTTGATTGGCTGTACTTCCTTTACAGTGTGGTAGCTGTTGATGACTCACCTGATGCTACCAAACTCTAGCATGGGCAGAAGGATGGAGAAGAACAAAGAATTCTTGAGTTACTCAGTGCTTTTTTCTGATGTACTTCTATAGAAAAAGAAAGCAGCACTGGGGTTTAACAGCACAAGGTGGCAGTATAAAATGTTGCTCTTGCTGTAGAGATGTCAGAAAAAGCAGAGCCAAACAAATTTAAACATGTCTACAGAACATGCCGAAATTTATGGTTATCTTCTCCAGAGCATGAGGTTTTTTTCCCTCTTGTGACATTCAGTTATCAGCAGTGCCGCTTGGACCATAGCAGACTGTCCAGAGAAAGCAATAGTGCTGTGACATTTGAAATGACTAAGAAATATATTGTTTCAAAGAATCCACACACTTAAAAAGCTCATCTCTACCTTCTTTACTCTTCCTTCTTCACCATTCCTTATTTGTTCATTCCTTCCTTCCTTCTCACCCTTCTGGGTTTGTCAATCCCTTTCCAAATGATAAGAGAATCAGTATTTTGCTCACTTAGAATGTAGATTAAGCTTTTGCTCAGAAAGAAATGTCATTTGCTGTGTTCGAAGTGAAATACTTCTGATGTGACTCAGAGGTGGGTTTTAGCAGCTTCTGACCAGTTCTGGAGAACCAGTAGTGGAAATTTTCTGTAATTTGGAGAACCAGCAGTGAAAATTTTGAGCAGTTTGGAGAACCGGCAGTGGAAATTTTGAGTAGTTTGGAGAACCAGCAGTGGAAATTTTGAGTAGTTCGGAGAACTGGTAGTGGAAATTTTGAGTAGTTCGGAAAACCGGTAGTGGAAATTTGAGTAGTTTGGAGAACCGGTAGTGGAAATTTGAGTAGTTTGGAGAACTGGTAGTGGAAATTTTGAGTAGTTCGGAGAACCGGTAGTGGAAATTCGAGTAGTTCGGAGAACTGGTAGTGGAAATTTGAGTAATTTGGAGAACCGGTAGTGGAAATTTTGAGTAGTTTGGAGAACCAGTAGTGGAAATTTTGAGTAGTTCGGAGAACCGGTAGTGGAAATTTTGAGTAGTTCGGAGAAAGAGAAAGATAAAAGATAAAGAAGATACAGAATGTTTTCAAACATGGGACTTATTCTATCAATGGTTGGACAATAAAAGTA
>JANHGD010000959.1:85941-98444 GCA_027560375.1 Imantodes cenchoa
GCCTTTCAGCCCACTCTCAGGGGCCATCCAGGCAGTTTCTATAGCCGACAAGCTATTTTTCTATATGTGTATAGAAATATTACACATCTCTATATATGTGTGTGTGTGTATATATATATATATATATATATATCTTCGCAACCTTAGTTTTTCTACTCCTGGTAAAACCAAGTCTAGAGATTGTCCCACCTCCACCAACAAATTGTTGCATATTAGATGCTTCCCTGAATGGATGATATATATATGTATATATAGACATGCATGCACATGCAAAAAAGCTATATTTAAAAAAAAAAGAGGAATCAGAAAGGGAAAAAAATCCTCACAAACTACTGAAGAGAATTAATTCCTTGTAAAATAAAATCAATTTACAAAATCAATTGATCTCTATCCGCAAACTCGAAGTAAAGAGGAATTTCCTGACAAAGAGAGATATGAAGCAATAGAGCAGTCTTCCAGCAGGACTTGTGGGTGGTTCATCAAGGAAGATTTTAACTCAAATTGTAGACACCAATTGTCTGGGATGGGCCGAGGATTTCTGCCCTGGGTATGGGTTGAACTAGAAGATCTCTGAGGTCCCTCGCATGTAGAAGCAGAAATACACCCATGCAACATATGGTTTCCATCAGTAACTGCAGAAGAGAGGGGGAAAGCAGAAACAAAGATGGAGTAAGATGTGATGTGATGGAAAAAGAAAGAAGATAGCAAAGTTGGATTTGGATGAACAAAGAAAAAAAATAACTGGACAAGGAATGAAGGAAACAGAGTTTGAAATTCTATACAGGCACTTAAAAAGGGTTACGTTCACTATGGAAACGTGCCCTCCCAAACGGCAGATTAATCTTCAAAGACATCCACATCTTGCCACAGCAGCTGGTGGCTATGATTTTGGGCCGATGTACATTAATTCCCTTGTTTTCAACAGCTTCTTTTCTTATCAGTGAATGTAAAACGACTCCTTTCTTCTTCCCTCATCAATATCTAGCAAAATAATGCAAGTAAACATTTTAGAGAAACCCTGTTTTCCCGTTGTTATTTATGCTGCATTCTATTTTTAAGTATAACTACTTCTGCAACTTCCATCTGCCTTTTTTTGAAGACAACACGTTTGCAGGGTTTTGGAGATCCACCAACATGCATATTAGCAGATTTGCTAGCATTCCTCCTATTTGGAAAATCTAGAGCAAATCAAGTGGCCAGATTTTGCCTAGAGTGGAATTCCCTACAATAATAAAGAATTAGTTCAATAATACATCTCAGAGAATCAAACTGGTGGAGTAGTGAATGCGAATATTGAATTTTGAAGTATTGTTAAACCATGAAGATCATCTGGGCTTTTTGGAGCAGCTGCCCCATTACTGATTATGAGTTTATAATGTTCATTATATACTCATGCGTCTTATCCAGAGGAGCCTCAAAAATAAGCAAGATACAAGTGTGGTACATATTTCCAAAACCTGTCCAGGTAGCTCTTGCCGTATGATCACAATTGAGCTCAAAATTTATGTTGCTAAGTGAGACATTTGTTAAATGAGTTTTGCCCCATATGGGGCCTTTTGTGCCACAGTTGTTAAGTGAATCACTGCAGCTTTTAAGTTAGTAACATGGTTGTTAAGTGAATCTGTCTGTTATGGCCTGCCAGCAGCCAGCAGAGCTGCCAGCATATTCTGACAGTAAGGAGGTTGGGGAGGAACATGGGCCAATCCTGGAGTCTGGGGAAGACTCTAACAAGTGCTCTGCGTCAGAGGCAGAGATGGGACCAGGGCAGTAGGACAGTTATCAGTTGCCTTTGGAGTCAGACATTAGTGAGGCAGACGAACAGCTGGAGCCTGTTCCAAGTGTGCGCATGCGCAGAGTTGCCAGACGAAGGGAACAGATGAGGAACAACAAGGGTTAACTTGGGAGTAAGGCCACAGGTGGACAATGAATAGCCACTCCCATAGGGAATAAAAGAGGAGCGAAAGGGGAGGGGAGTTTGCAGGAGACAATTAGTTCATTTGAGCGAAGATCTGTTCCTGCATTCTTGCCAAGTATTGTCTGTTATAGTGTGCAGTCTGAAAGATACCGGCTTGGCAGCTGTCCAAGCCTGATAAAGGTCTCTAATTGGGAAATATCTTGAAAAACTGTTGGCTGGGACTTTCCTGGGAGAGGAATTCACTGTGAACTAAATAAAAGGGGTTTTATCAGGATGTGGAGTCGGCTTTGTGCTTTTGGGAAAGCCTAGGTCAGAACACTGGGTTCTCGTTGACTTTGCTTGTCAGAAGGCCACAAAAGGAGATCACGCCCTGGGACACTGCAACCATCATAAATATAGTCAGTTGCCAAGTGTCTGAATTTTGATCATGTGACCATGGGGATGCTGCAATGTCGTAAGTGTGAAAAATAGTCATGTCATTTTTTTCAGTGCTGTTGTAACTTTGAACGGTCACTAAATGAACTGTTGTAAGTCAAGGACTACCTGTATACAGTATGTTTCTCTAGGCCTTATAAATTCATGCATTTATGAGGACTAATTTATGGCATCATATGCTTACACTAGTTGGGCACATGGCCTATTTATAAATTGCAGCCAATTTAATTAAGTGTTCTTAGATGATATAGCATCAGCCAGTGGTAATGAACTTCTGGCCCTAGCACAAATGTGTGACACCCACAAGCACTATCTGATCATAATTCTCTGGACTTATCACCGAATGACTGCATTAGCCTTAGCCAATAATGTAATATATTTAGCTATTTGATTGGATGGTGTTCCTACTTTTACCTTCCACAAATCCGTTCTGCCCTTTTCCTCATGTGGCTAATAGCATGATTTAATGCAGCATTATGCTTTGCTGCAAAGAGGAAGTCGGATTGTTCCTTGACCTCACATTGATCACATTTGATTTAAAGTGGCCATCTAAATTGTATACATTAGGATACTACATTTAATATACCAGAAAGCAAAGTTGTTTCAGAACAGCACCAATTTCCAGAGCAATGCTCTGGACATAGTTTGCATTGTGCCCAAGGGGTGGGGGTGGGGAATGGCTAACAAATTTGCAGAGGCCATAACTCGTTGGCAACTATTTTGATTTCACTTTTTAAAAATGTAATTGATTTTAATGTAATTAATCCATGCCACGGGGAAGCAGCTGATCCTATGATGTTCCAAGGGCAATATACCACATTTGCTAACCTGTACAGCAAAAGTTATGAATTTCAAGAAAGAGCTTCCC
This sequence comes from Imantodes cenchoa, assembly GCA_027560375.1. Taxonomy (NCBI): domain Eukaryota; kingdom Metazoa; phylum Chordata; class Lepidosauria; order Squamata; family Dipsadidae; genus Imantodes; species Imantodes cenchoa. The sequence continues at coordinate 89,160 of JANHGD010000959.1, forward strand.
GATACCATATTGCTGGAACAGGCTGGCTGAGTGGTATTAATATGTATTTCATGCAAGGAAGACGTATTTTTAAACCTTTATAAAATAGGCTCCCAAAGCAAGTGTTAAATATCAGGGTGACTTGTTGGCTTATGCTAGAAACAAGGCTCACAGTTTCAAAATAAAGTGTCATTGTTCTAATTTATACTCATAGGCAAAAACATTTGTTTTCCCCAACCTAAAATTATATTTTCTTTCTTTTATAAAATTACCAATTTGCAGGGTTTTATTTCAAGTCACAAATGTTTTAACCAGCGCTCCCTTGGAGAGAGACAGCCTTTACGACCAGCTGGTGCTGGGTTATATTTGGCTTTCACCACCTGGATTCAGTTATCGCTTTGAAACTCATAAATACTGAAAAAGAAAAGAAAATGCCCTGTATAGTATGTTTGATTGGGGAACTCCTAAAAAGACAGTCATGGGAGCTCAAAGAGTGCAAACCGATTCTGTAGGCTATACTTAAAATCTTTGACGTGCTTTCATTATCTTGCTGAAGACCAACAACTACTTTTGGATATGATTTACAATGAGATAAATAAGAAGGAATAGAGGGAAGCTATGTGTAATTTACAGGTCCTCAGTAAAACACTTTACATTTTGTTGGAGGCTTTTAGGCCTGATTCATATAACCAAGCAGACATGTATGGCAGAGTCTGATCTGTTATGATGATCTCAGTAAAACTATCTGAGATGTACACCACACAGGAATTCATAAGTGAGCAGTGCAGCTCCATCACAATGTTCTTCTAAGATGTGCTTCCCCTGCCATTGAATAGTATGATTTTGTACTCAATTAGAGTGTGGAAGAAAACAGCTGAAGGAAATGTATTGTTGCAGTTGCGCTTCAAAAATTAATAAGCTTGACCAGGCATGATGACAAACATGGTGTCACTTGGACGTTATTGTGGCTTCTAGACTTGATTGCTAGGCTTTAGCAGTGGAAGTTTGCCTTTGAACCATTCTTAGTTGCTATTGAATGCAAGGTCAACTCAATGGAAGAAGGAGAAATACAATATTTCAATGTATTACTATATTTCAATGTACTACATTACTACAAATGTATTGAACAAGATAATTGTTATATTTCTTTGAAAGACTTGTATTTGAACTGTAAGTGTTCCCCTTCTGTAGCTGGAGACAATATGTGTCATAAATAAGAGTCTAAGACAGTGCCATTCTGTAGGAGAAGAGCCACTGACCAGAAAGTGCAAAATGTTGGTGCAAGTCTGATTGGTTCAGCACATTCAGGAGCTCAGATTTTGAACTAAGGGACCCCCCGACCTTCTGGTGTCATGGGTCCCAGGTGGTGAATGTACACCTGATGTACAAGCTCTAGGTATAGGCACCAGAGGACAATGAAAGAAGTTGAATGGATCTTCCAAATGATGCTCCATAATATATAGGACATTTTAGAAACTACTTAACAGAATACAGAATAACAGAGTTGGAAGAGAACTTGTATGTTATCTAGTCCTACCCCCTACCCAAGTAGGAGACTCTACACCATTTCTGACAAATGGCAGTCCAGTCTCTTCTTGAAAGCTTCTAGTGATGAAGCTCCCACAACTTCTGAAGGCAAGCTGTCCCATTGGTTGATTGTTCTTATTTCTAAGTTGAATCTCTCCTTGATCAGTTTCCATCCATTATTCCTTGTCTGGCCTTCAGGTGCTTTGAAAAATAGATTGACCCCCTCCTCTCTGTGACAGCCACTCAAATATTGGAACACTGCTATCATGTCTCCCTTGTTCCTTCTCTTCACTAAACTATCCATGCCCAGTTCCTGCAACCGTTCTTCATATGTTTTAGCCTCCAGTCCCCTAATCAACTTTATTGCTCTTCTCACACTCTTTCTAGAATCCCAACATTTAAAATTTAATTTGTATGCCGCCCTGAGTCCTTCGGGAGTGGGCGGCATACAAATTAAATTAAATAAATTGAATTACATTAACATATTTTTATGTATTTATTTGTGTGTTTATTTATTTGTTTGTTCAAATTTATATGCCGCCCAACTCCCAAGGGACTCTGGGCGGTGTACAACCAAAAGCAAGCACAAATGAACAAATCAGTAAAAAAGTGAGAATAAAAATATTAAAAATACATATAAAAATTAAAAACAATTCTATCACTCATAATGTACAGGGGGTGACCATTTAAAATCATTTTGCACAGTCCCTATCCCCAAGCCTGTTGGAAGAGCCAGGTTTATGGGCTTTGCGGAAGGCCAACAAGGTGGGGGTGGTCCGGATCTCCAGTGGAAGTTGGTTCCAGAGCGTCGGGGCCATCACGGAGAAGGCTCTCCCTCGTGGCCCCGCCAAACGACATTGTCTGGCTGACGGGACCCAAAGGAGACCCACTCTGTAGGATTTAACCGGTCGTAGAGAGGTATGTGGTAGCAGGCGGTCCCAAATATATCCTGGTGCAATGCTATGCAGGGCTTTAAAGGTAATGACCAACACCTTGAATTGTGACCGGAGACCGATAGAAAGCCAGTGCAGTTACATGGGTGAATCTTGGTACATCCACCACAACTCGCACAGCTGCATTTTGAACCAACTGAAGTCTCTGAACACTTTTCAAGGGTAGTCCCATGTAGAGTGCATTACAATAGTCAAGCCGTGAGGTGATAAGGGCATGAGTGACCATGAGTAGGGCCTCCTGCTCCAGGAAGGGTTGCAATTGGCTCACCAAGCGAACCTGTGCGAACAGTAGCCAAAGAAGCTTAAATGGCAAACCACTCCCAATCAGTTCTGGCAGTGTAATGAGGAATTACAACAACCAAAACAGATACTTCCCTTATAGTTGGCTCAGCTCAGAACTCTGGTCATTGTCTTACAGGCTTAGTCAATAACAAACTGCTCCTTTTATTGCAAAATTCCGATCGGTGTTCCAGAAAAATTCATGGTGAGAAATAACACTATGCTATCTTATTAGCTCAGAATTAGTCACATGCAACTAAAATAGATTTCCTTCTGATCAAGCAAACCAGTATAGGTAGTCATCATTTAGTGGCTGTCTTGGATAGTGATCGTTTGAAGTTGATTACCTTTAAAGGTGATTACCTTTAAAGCCCTACATGGCTTGGGACCAGTTTATCTCCGGGACCGCATTCTACAGCATATCTCCCTTAGGCCGATTAGGGCACACAGAGTTGATCTGCTGGCGATCTCATCAGCCAAACAATGTCGGCTGGTGGGCCCGCGAGCAAGGGCCTTCTCTGTGGCCGCACCGACCCTCTGGAACACACTCCCCCCCAAGATCCGTGTTATCTCCACCCTGCCAGCCTTCAGGAAAGAAGTGAAAACATGGTTATGTCGACAGGCCAGGGATTGAATGGATATTATATGAGAGAATGAATGTATTATTAATGGGCTTTTAAATTATTATCGTGAATGGTGCATGTTTTAAGGTGGGGAATGTGGTTTCTTTTTATATTGCTTATTTTTACTGTTTATTGATTATTTTCCATGTACTGTTCTTTTATTGCTGTGAGCTGCCCTGAGTCCTTCGGGATTGGGCGGCATACAAATCTAATAAATCTATAAATCTAAATTTATACAGGAGATCATCTTTCTCAGCAGCTGAGCGAGCACTGCCAATGGAACTGAACAAAGCCTTTGAACATGAGAGATCTGGCTAGAATGCTGGCTAGACGGTCCTGCGACAAAAATACCTCGCAAATCTCTGTGTTGATCACCACTCCGAGAAGAAGAAAGTCGGGACCAGATGACTTTTGACGAAGTTCATGGAGAAGCCGTGGTCCTGTAGGGTCCGAATAGTGACCCAAAGGTGGCCTTGAGCTTGCAGAGGAGAAGACGACTAGATGATGATGTCATCCAGGTAACACTGCAGCCTTATTGGACTCGCCCTGTGGGGGGCCGCTACCACTGCCAAAAGTTTGGTGAAGGTGCGAGATGTGGACAAAAGAACGAACGGCATGGCCTTGTATAGGTAATGCACCCCTGCGAAACTGAATCTTAGGAACCTTTTGTACGATGGTTGAATGGGCACATAAAAGCAGGCTTCTTTTAGTTCTATGGAAGTTAGAAGATCGTTTGGTCTAATGCAACTCAGGATCGATTTGAGAGATTGCATCTTGAATTTTTTGTAAGCTAAATGAAGGTTGAGCTGTTTTAAATCCAGAATAACTTTCCACACACACACACCCTGAACTTTTGGGAACCAGGAAAAGGATGGAGTAGAAGCTTAGACCTTCTTGTCCCGGGGAACCGTCTCTATGGCGGCGATATCCAACAAATGTTGGATTTCGATTTCCATGAGACCTCTTTTGGTGAGATTGATGGGAACAGGACACTGAATGAAGCGCCTTGGTGGAGTGGAGGTGAATTCTAGAGTGAGACCAAGTCTTACTATCTGAAGCGCCCAGGCATCTGAGGTAGTAACCTCCCATTGGTGGATGAATTGATGCAGCCAACCGCCAATGGGGGTACCTGATAGGGAGTCACTTGGACTTACAAAAGGGCTGGTTGCCAGACCCTCGAAATGGCCTCCTAGCCTGGGAGTACTGCCTGCCCTTGTCCCTACCTCCTGACCTGTCCAGTGGTCGATTCGATCACTGGTAGTAAGACCGCTGATATTGGGAGCCACTAGGGCTGGAGTTTTGGCGAAATGGCTGCCGTATAAAGTATGGTGTCGCAGAGCAATCTGCTCGTCTTAAACACCTTTCTCTTGTCCCTATTCTCCACCAGGATGGGGTCTAATGGTTCTACAAAGAGACTACCCCCTTTAAAGGGGGCAGCTGCCAAACGCCACTTTGATTTCATATCTGCCTGCCAATGGCGGAGCCATTCGGAGCCTGCGGGATGTTACATTGGCTGCCATGGCTCTAGATGCAAATTTTGCTGCATTAAATGTTGCATCTGCAGAGAATTCAGCTGCTGCCATAAGTTTGTTTAAATCTTGGCGCAGGCGCGTGTCTTTGAGAGCATTAGCCAGCATTTGTCCGATCCATAAAATGGAATTCCTGTTAAAAAAGGATGCAGCCATGATTGCCCTAATCGACCAAGCAGAAGCTAAATGTGCCTTACAAGCCGCCATCTCAGCTTTGTGGTTCTCCAACTTCAAACCTTCTGAAATATCTGCAGGAAGTACTGATGAGCCGAGGTGGTGCAGCAGTTAGAGTGCAGTACTGCAGGCTACTTTAGCTGACTGTGATCAGCAATTCAGCTGTTCAAATCTCACCGGCTCAGGGTTGACTCAGCCTTCCATCCTTCCGAGGTAGGTAAAATGAGGACCCAGATTGTTGGGGGATATCTATCTATCTATCTATCTATCTATCTATCTATCTATCTATCTATCTATCTATCTATCTATCTCAATGGTGTAAACCGCTTACAGAGTGTTTGCACTTTGAGGCGGTATATAAGTTTCATTAATAAATAAATAAATAAATAAATAAATTACCATATTTTTCTAGTTTCTAGTTGTTCTGAGCCATAAGCTGTAGGCACACAACCTGATAGCTATTAACTATATTTCGTTGGTTTGTAGTTTATTGTGTCATGCGAAAACAATTGATGTGCAACAAGTTGAAAGTTCTTTGTACATTTTGGATTCTGGCATAGCAGCTTAACCATTTTGATAGATTGTGGAGGATGACAAGCCAGCAAGAGAATCTTACTGCAAGTCTGACAGCCAGTTGTGCAGAACTTCATTTATTCATGATTATTCATCCTCAGTTGATATTTCTAAACTCAACCATAATGGTTGATGGCTGTGACTAACTGGGATGCACATTCCAATGGGGCTACTGAAATGGATTGTTAGTGTGATGTGAACAGGGAGTTAGCACATTACAGAGGATATTGCCAGCAAGAGAAAACAAGAGAAGATACTTTTGTTGACAGGGTGTGCTTAGATCTCCAGAAATATTTCACATGCAAGAATACTTACAACTTTACATTTAAAAAAAAATTCTTTAAAATGCCATGTCCCTCTCATGTTTTGTGATGACAGACTGCTGACAGAATTTTATAGAGCTCCTGATTTATTTAAGAGTACCTAGACCTTATATCCCTAGGAACAATATGTCTTGCCATTTACTTGGCCATGCCCTTTCGAACAGAACAAAAGATTATGACTCAATCTAGCCACAGAGAAACATGAAGAAACAGGGTGGGTGTATTACATTTGGCAAGTTTGCACTGAAAATTATCTGTTAGTTTTGGAAGCCATTATTTCGGTTTGCTTCAACTGCCACATATTTTAGTCTGGGGAATTGGGAAGGTTTTTTGTTTTGTTGTTGGAGCGGTAGAAACTTAGTCATAACAAAATTCTTTACTCAAGGACAAATGCCTGCACCTGCGTGAAGATTTGATTGGATCATGTGATGAGCTTGTGGATGTGGGGCAGGATTGTGAACTTTCAACTGGGTGGGGAAACCCTGCAAGTTTTCAGCTACTAGACATCTCTAATAAATTGAAACTTTGAGGAACTTCTAGGCTCAGAGTTTTATTTCATTGGGGGTGTTTCTTGGAACCCTGACATTATCTTAATTCAAGGCGGTTTCAGTTCACCTCTTTTCAGACAGACACACTGACAGAGGAAAATGGTATAAGAAATATAATGGTTTGCAGTCAATATAATAGTAAAATTATTTCTCAATTATCTCGCTTTCCTTGCACCCCTTCAGGAACCAGATCCAGTTCCCAAGCCCACACAATGTTAGAAGGAGGAATTGCTTCTGCAAGTTTTGACAGCAAGGCAGCAGAAAACAGCAGTCAGATGTAGATAAGGACTTAGGTGAGAAATGCAAATTCCAAGTCAGCAGTACAAAGTCAAGCAGGTGATTTATGATGCAAGCCAGGGTGTAAATAACTGGATATCATGAGTCATGGCACCCTATGCAAGCCAGATGCTGCAGTTGCTTCTAGCAAGGGAATAATGTTTCAGTGAGGCTTAGATCCTTTCCCTGCTTAATATGCACAGCTGTTGTCATACTTTGCCGATGAGTGCAATGTTTTGATGCTTGTTCCTGAGTTGTATACTTTAGAGAGGTGCAGAGATCCTAGAAGGGTTTGCTTGGGAAGGGGGGAAGTTAGCTGTAACATGGAGCAGCCCATGTTGCAGCTAAATCAGACTCCTAGGGCATGACACTTAAGGCCCATAGGTGAGCAAAATGCATTGGGAATGGGAATGATTTCTGACTTCCTGCTGGCTTCCCTATTGACTTTGCTTATAGGAAGCTGGCAGGAAGTGTTCGAAATATTCCACCCTTCCTCCTCCCATTTTCCCTTTCCAGCTGGCAGGTAAGAGGCTGCTGCCAATTGGAGGAGGGAGGAAGGGAATGTGCAAGTAGTTGATGCAGTGCAAGCACAGAAGTTCTGGCAGACAGTGCATGGGTGGTAGAGACTTACCCAAGTAATTTGTAACCTTCCCTTCCAGGGTTTCCCATTGACTTATTCCCCAAGTACTGATTTTGTTAGTGGGAAGGTGGCAAGCAGCATCATATCAGTTCTTTTTGGCTTCCCTATCAACTTCTGGGAAGCTATCAGAGAATGTTGAAAGCGAGAATCATGTGGCCGTAGTTGACCATGGCAGTGCAGTTGTTACACTTAACAGCATTAGCACAGTGGCATGAAGTGGCAGCAACTGTCCCAAATTTCATTCCCATGGGACTCAGGGGTTCCAGAAATCTGTAAGTTAACTTATTTGGTTTTCCTTAGTTCAATAATTGTTGTCCTGCATCTTCCAATTTCACCCAATTTAAGGTTACAAACAAATAAATATGAAACCTTTAAGTAGTATATAGGTTCGGTGACATAAACCCTTCCAAAAGAATTATTGTTGAGGATATGTTAATTAAACAAATTACTCAATAAAACACTATAAGTGTATTAGTTTTATAATGGAGAATTAGTTAGATTTTTAATGTTTATATTTTATCCACACACTTAAGGTAAAACAACTAAAAAGGAAAAGAAATAATAAAATAAATTGAGGACTATAGTAAAACAGTGTATAATTCAGCAGAAAGCTCTTCTAAATTGCTCATAAATAAGGCATAAAAGTGATTTACTGCAGTTTACCATTCAAATGAATGGGAAGAAACAATTGCACTGTAATCCTAAATATGTTTCTAATCCAAAATGGGTTCTAAGGGCTTAGTAATGCTTAATCCTCAGTAATGAGGATAGATTTATGGAATTAGTATTCTGCTGGTGTGAATTACGCTGGTATGATTTAAACTAGAGATCTGAGATTCAAGACGGGCCTTATTTAAATTTATAATTCAGGATTAAAATGCTGGTTGTTGTTTTTTTAAAGATCCATGGCTGTGATAAGGAAACATCAAAGCACCTGCAACTGCTTTATCTTTTGAAATATAAGGATAAGAATAGCTAGGGCAGTGAATTTGTTAGTTGAAATTGGTCCTGCAGTGTGGCACTGGATGTCTTCCCATTTTCCTCTTTAGTTTTAAAAAATATTCTATCTGTACTTCTTGTCAGGCAGGATGTGAAGGATAGTACAACAGCCTCTGAATTGCCAGCAAAGAACCTAAATTATCCTGAACTAATGCAATGAGTTCTACCCCAACTGAATACCAAACCCTTTCAAAAGCTGTTTAAAAGGTATGCTGTAATTTTCCCATTTTCTTTTCTAGGATATCTGATTTAACCTTGTGTGGTAGTGTAGCTGAATGTTGACTTTTCTGGGCTTCGCTTTGTTACCTAGTAGGGTTGGACCTTCTGAGAGGGACACTTTATCAGTGGTAGGGTCAGGCTTGCGCCTTTCTGGCATTACTGTATACAAATGTCCCCATTTGTGTTCATGAATGTGTTTCTCTGGGTGCTTTATGGAATCAAAGCTTTGCACATCCCTTGAAAGCATACATTCAAATATGGACAAACTAGTTTTAAATATTGCTGAGGAATTTTAGAATTAAATTTTTGTTAAATAAAATTAGGTTAAAATATCAAACACATAGCTTGCGTTAGAAAAATATATAGGGCTGGTTAACATAAGATTCATCTTTGTGTGATTCTCAATTGTTCTTGGATTATATGGAATAATACACTGCTCAAACAAATAAAGGGAACACTGAAACACACAATGTAAGTCCAAGTCAATCACACTTCTGTGAAATCAAAGTAGCAACACTGATTGACAATCAATTTCACATGCTGTTGTACACATGGAATAAACAACAGGTGGAAAGCATAGGCAGTTAGCAAGACATCCCCAATAAAGGAGTGGATCTGCAGGTGGTGACCACAGACCACTTCT
>JANHGD010000959.1:155503-166514 GCA_027560375.1 Imantodes cenchoa
CCCATTCCTAAGAGGTCTGTAAGGGGCGTGCATAAGCGCACTATTGTGCCTACCGTCCCTGTCCTACTGTCCTATTATCTACTTTGGTAATGTTTATGCTTATACCAATAACTACTATCTTGTACATGCTTGACAAATAAATAAAATAAATAAAAAATAAATAAAGATCATATGGTTGAGTCACTATCTTGCCTTTTCTTTTACTCTGCTGTATATGTTTCTGCAACCTTAGTTGATCGCAACACTATATGTTAAGTGAAGAATAAAGAAAAGACACTTACAGTATGTTGTCTGCATTTTTCTCCTGTATTTTACTATATTTATTGTATGATTATTTCCATTTTCTTGCAAAGGTTCTGTTGCAGGTGATTTTATTTCATCTTAAAGACTTTAAATGAAAAAAACCCTGTATATTTCAACAAATAATAGAGAAACAGATATTTCATAAAACCACCCCCCTTTCTCAGGTGAGCAGGTTGTGACTTGCTAGTTATATGAATTTGAATGGTTGAATCTAAAAATATCAAGTTAATATAATCCATTAATTTGTAGAGATAATTGAAGAAACAAATATTTAGAATTCCTTTACTTATTTTCAGCAATAGGGCAATATGTGGATTGGGACAACTTTTCTCCAACTCTTGTCATTCTTAATCGTTGAAAGATATCAAAATATTTCTAGAGATAAATCAATCTATCTGGTCACTAGGAGTCAACATGAAGTTAATGGAATATGATTAATCCAAATCAAAATATACCTATGCATTTTGAGGAAAATGCACAGCTAAATTCATACAAAATAATCTCTAATAAATTAAGAATTAAAACGGAGTCTTTAAGGATGGACAGATTGATGATGACATAAGCTTATATTCTATTTTATTAACACCTGACAGGATAGATGGATGGTGAATGTTATGAAGGTTTTGATATTGTTCCAATACAGTTCACACAGTTTCCAGTATCTTATTCCTCTGCTCAACAAAATAAATGAAATTACTAATATGTATATGTGTAAAAAAATTCAGACTGAAGATATGATGTAGGATGAGTCGGCACCTCAACTTCCTTTGTTCATCTATAAGCTGTAATGTATAGTAGTTATCCTCCCCTGTTCACTATATTTTTATTATCCCTTAAAGAGTCATAGGGAGGAAACAAGAACCAGAGGTTATTGATAAGCTAATTAGTTAATCAATGACTGAGGTAACTTGAATAGATACAGCAAAGTAATACTATTATTTTTGATCCTAGGGCCAGTAGAGATATCTCATCTGAAATCTGTAATTTTTTTCCATTTGTGAATCTGATTACGTGCAAGTTTTGTAGCCTGGAACAGAAGCACAATTGTGTCCTTGCCTTTCTGATGGCTACATTTTCAAAGTAACTTGACAAATCCCTTTCTTCCACAGGCATATTCCTTTGGACAACAGCTGAATGGGTGCATCCATCATCTTCTAAATAAATGACAAGGGGAGACCTGAATGGAGGCGATGCAGGAAGTGGTATTATACTAAGACTGACCAATTCCTTATGTTTGGTGCCACCTCAGATAATTAGATGTTACAGTTCAGTGGTGAGCTTTATTGTTCATCTCCGGAAGGGATTTCTACTGTGAAATAGCTCCAGATGTGTATCTTTCAGGTGTTGTCCTTGTTTGTCCCACTTAAAGGAACAGGAACAGGTGACAAAAATAGACAAGGAAAGAGTAAACACATAAGCAGAACAGGCATATGCATTGCAGTCTGATTTTTTTAGCAGCCCACATGCTTCCTTTTGTATGTATTGATGGTGCCTTAACTTTACTGCATTACAGTACATTATGTGCTATGGAGCATCTGTCTGATGTATAACACAGTTTTCTTCTCTTTTCTATGAAGGAAAGGCAATCTGCTTTGAGTAAAATGAAAATACATGTGTCGTGCTACTTGACAACACAATGTTGATTTTAAGGACTTGATTATTTTTCATAAAAGAAAACAAACCATTGTGAGATTCAGTTACTTAGGCTGATGTAAACTGTTCATTCCCAAACTATCCTGGCAGTTCTCTATTTTATAACTAACTAGATAGAATAGATGGATAGGATAGGATAGGATAGGATAGGATAGGATAGGATAGGATAGGATAGGATAGGGTAGGCTTAGTTTTTTTTTTAAATTGGCCAAGTATGATTGGACACACAAGGAATTTGTCTTGGTGCATTCATTCATTCATTCATTCATTCATTCATTCATTCATTCATTCATTCATTCATTCATTTATTTATTTATTTATTTTATTGCACTTCTATGCCGCCCAACTCCGCAGGGACTCTGGGCGGCTTACAGCAATAACAATACAATTTAAAAATAGACATTATTAAAATCACAGTTAAGATCCCCCCCAAATTTTAAAATGGTCTAATTAATCATCCATTTGTGGGCCAACCTCTATAGATCTTCAATGGGGTCATTGGTCCCAGGCCTGTCGAAAGAGCCAGGTTTTCACAGCTTTCCCGAAGGCCAATAAGGTGGGGATGACATGAATCTCTGGGGGTAGCTGGTTCCAGAGAGCCGGGGCTGCCACAGAGAAGGCTCTCGCCCGACACTGTTTGGCCGACGGGACCAGAAGCAGGCCAACCCTGTGGGATCTAACTGGCCGTAGGGATGTATGTGGTAGAAGGCGGTCCCAAAGATAACGTTATTTGTTTCTCCTTCTCCAAGACTAGAGAAATAGTTTAGACCAGCAGTCCCCAGCCATTATGGCTTAGCAGCCCAATGGAGGGGAAAGGGAACCGGCCCATGAAAGCAGGGCTTGGTGCATGCATGCATATGTGTGCCAACCTGCCACTCCCACAACTCAAGCTGGACATGCATGTGCTAACCCACCACTTGCACGGCCCTCTTCCAAATTGGCAATGGGCTGGTAGTGGCCTGGGGGTTGGGGGTTGGGGACCCCTAGTTTAGACTTTGAAATTTTGAGATCAACATGATGCCCAGCGTGATATTTAGCCCAGTATCTTAGTCTAAACATTTAGAATGGGTGGAAAAAAGTTTTTAAACTGAAAGGCAATGGACTGCAAGAAGAGCAGTAGCAGATGGTGTTTGAAGGCCTAAATAATGATATAAATGAAGTTGCCTTCATTTATACAAAGGCCCCAAGAGAAGATTATGCTGTTGTGCATGGCAGTTGAGAGCAAAAGACAAAGGTTGAATTCATTAGGTTTATTCACGTCTTACAATATTTGCGTCCAATATGTTTACTCTGATTCCAAAGCAGAGATACCAGCTTGTTCAAAATCATTTACAATCAATGCAGGGGCAGTTTGCACTTACCCGCCCCTACCGGATCTGTCTGTGCGCGCAGCCCGACATTGCGGGCGGGTGCGCGCACCCCACTCGCGATGCGCAGAAGCAAAAAAATCGCTGAAATCTCACATGAGCGAGTGTGGTCACGCGAGAGTTCAGCTTATGCGTATGCGCAGAAACAAACTTTTTTTTAAAAAGATGGCGACCGCAACAGCCCGGTTACTACGGCACCAGAACAGTTGCTCAATTTGCGGCCGCTACCGGGGCGGCAGAGTGGGCCTCACCGGGAGCAGCCTGCCACTGAATCAATGTAATGTTAAGTGTAAACCCAGACCACTGATTTGCCCAGTGAACACTGCATCCAGATATATGGCTGGATGTATATATCTCACTAAACAATAAAACTAGCTATTGTTTATTGGAGACACGTGGCTCAATGACTAAGGCGCTGAGCTTGTCAATCATTAAAGTCAGCAGTTCGGTGGTTCGAATCCCTAGCGCTGCGTAACGGAGTGAGCTTCTGTTACTTGCCCCAGTTTCTGCCAACTAGCAGTTTGAAAGCACATAAAAAATAATGATTAGAAAAATAGAGACCACCTTTGGTGGGAAAGTAACGGCGTTCCGTGCGCCTTCGGCATTCAGTCATGCCAGCCAGATGACTACGGAGACGTCTTCGGACAACGATGGCTCTTTGGCTTTGAAATGAAGATGAGCACCGCCCCCTAGAGTCGGGAATGACTAGCATGTATGTGCGAGGGGAACTTTTACCTTTATTGTTTAGTGAGATATATGCATCCAGCCATATTAACTGACTGGACCTTTGAGAATTTTGTTTTTCAGGAGCAAAACACTGAAAGACATTAAAACTATTAAATACGGTAGCTACTGAAGGGGGGAAATGAACAAATTGCTGCAGAAAGATCATTATGAAAAGTGGGCTATGAAGCCATTCCTCCACTGAGGCTGAAATATTTAAATCTGCCTTTTAAAAATAAAAGATAACCTCTAGTTTTCCCATCCACCTTAAAAAAGATTTAATTAGCATTCTCCTTAGCAATATTTTCAGTTTCAGCTTACCATAGAGAGTAAGGAAGATTACCTTGATGGAGAGAGACTAGCTCCAGGGGTGGGTTCCTCCCGGTTTGGACCAGATCGCCCAAACTGTTAGCGACTCGCTGGTGATGTAATGTTGGCGTCACAGATCCGGTTCTGTCTGTGCCGATCTGTGCTCACCGCCATCTTTTTTCCTGAATTTTTGGCCAATTTTCCTGTGTTTGGATGGCTTCTCCTCGTTCTGTGCTTTGAAAAAAGCCCTCCTGCCCACCTCTGGGTTAAAACTGACCTTTATTTCTTTGCATTAAGCACAGCTCATCAACTCCTCAGCTGTGTTTTGGGCCGAATCCACCTTCTGAGCATGCGCGGAAGTGAAATCGCACAAAGGGACGTGCACGAAATATCACGATGCGAACTGGTGGCAAAGGTAAGTGGAACCCATCCCTGACTAGCTCCATTAGCAAAACAACAAAAGGAAAAAAACCTGCCAGGTCCTCAGAAAACAGAAAATATTCAGAAGAGATTCAGACATGCACCTCACTACTTCACAAGAGCATAAGAAGGGGATGCAACACAATCAGATTTGCAAGATTCGATTTCTACAGTCCATTTCAATAAAGGTAGTTTTAGGCTTCCTGGGGTGGTGATTTTCTGGTCTGATCGACCTGATTGGGGCTAACAATTACATTCTCCTGTTGTTAAATCACCTTAACAGAAAATACTGCAAAGTTGAAAATAACCTTTAAAAAGAGAACTCACCTGTAAGAACACTTTTCAGTCCTCTGAGCGTGAAATGCTGACGTGGCACATGGCATTCAACGGGCTGCAGTTCCCCAGCTTTGTCCATCTCATTTTCAATCTGCGTTGGAGAAAAAGGACTCAAGTGATGGTCTGAAATGATGGAAAGTCAGTTTTGAATTGGAAACTTTAGTGGCTGTGCGGTGGAAGTGTTTAGTGTCACATTTGGAGAATAATCAGTGGAACATACTCTGCTGCTCCAAGTATCTTCCAACAAAAGCATGTAAGCAACATCTCCTTTCCTGTGTAGAAAGTTAACACCCACCCCTCACCTAGAAGAATGAAATATTCTAGGACCATGATGGCGAACCAATGGCTTGCCTGCCACAGGTGGCATGCGGAGCCTATCGGAGGACACGCAAGGCATTGCCCTATGTCAGATCCAGCGTGCATGCGTGTGCTAGCCAACTGATTTTCGGCCTTGGGAAAGACCATTTCGCACTCTGAAGGCTTCAGGGAAGCTTTCCTGAAGCCCCAGAGTTCAAAAAACCACCCAACAGGCAAACCGGAAGTTCGGAAAAACAGACTTCTGGTTTGCCCATTGTGCTGGTTTTTGCAAACCATGAGTTCAGAAAACAGACTTCCGGTTTCCCTGTTGTGCTGTTTTTTGCACTCCGGAGGCTTCAGAGAAGCTTTCTGAAGCCCTGGAGTGCGATAAACAGCCCAACTGGCAAACCGGAAGTCCATTTTTCCGAACTTCCGGTTTGGCTGTTTTTTCACCATCCCAGGATTCAGTGAGACCTGTGCTCATGCACAGGGGCAGCATGGGGGGTGCCCATGTGTGTGGGGATGGGGATGGGTGTGGGCATGTGTGCACATGCTAGCACATGCACACACACCCTTTTGGCACACGAACCAAAAAAGGTTCGCCATCACTGGTCTAGTGGGTTGTGTCTCACAAGGAGTAATAAAAATGTATTTGATCAAAGACAGTGAGTTCCATTCGAAAGGCTTTAAACTGAATGCTGTAGGGATGAAAGAAATATGAAAGAAATAAGGTAAAGGATCTTCGATAAAGCCTTGATTCTTGTAGAGGGATATGACAATCATGGTGTCATAGGGTCATGGGAACTTGCTCCCATATTCCTTACTACCTACTAACCTTTTTGTCCTAATTATGTGTAAATAATAATTAAAGAACAGGGAGGTAGAATGCTGCAAAGCCACAATATTAATCTATGCTTCTAACAATGTCTCTGAAATAGATGAGGGCTGGCCTCTGCTATGTTTATCTTATTGAAGATAAGCATTTTGTACTTCATTTCATTTGCTATGGCAAATACTCTATTAGATCATCCTTTTTTTCCACAAACAAGGGAACAAAGGTTGGCAGTGGATAAAAAATGTGGTTTTATCATATGAATAACATACTTAAACATACTAGGATCAGAAATAGGCAAGAGCGAACACTGTAAAAACTAATTTTAATTTCCATTTAGTGGCCTCTGCTATTTATATGTATTTTTATCAAAGGGTACCTTGGCAGAAATGCTGCATTTCTTAGAAAACTAAATTATTGTGTCAATTTGAGTCACATTAGTGGAAATTAATACAGTTATTTCCTTTCTGTAAACTTGTTTTGAACTTAAACACCCACCAAAAGCATAGAACCATCCTCAGTACCCAATTTAAGCACTGGGTTTTGGTTTTGGTGTTCTCTCACGCTTTATTGTCCTAATTCAAGTTTTTGTTCATAAGCTGCAACATACAATACTGGGGAAACTTGTAGATTTTTAAAAAGCTAACCTTTTTAAAAAAAAGCTAAACTTTTTAATATCTGTAAAGATATAGGAAAAAATGTCAACAGTGATGTTTTTTGACTAAGACAATTGATGGTCTGGTGTTTTTACCATCCATAATATCTTTCATCACACCCAAGGCCGGAAGCTAGTCTAAGGCAGGGGTCTCCAATCTTGACAATTTTAAGACTGGTGGACTTCAACTCCCAGAGTTCCTCAGCCAATTCTAGGAGTTGAAGTCCACCAGTCTTAAAGTTGCCATGGTTTGGAGACCCCTGGTCTAGGGAGCTTAGAGCAGGTCATTTAGCTTCTCCTGCTCTTCTCTTTAACAGAGAAAACGAGATAGAGAGCTCAGAAGAAACAGCCGTAGAGGGCTTTGCTATTTCTGTCCTCAAGCGTCAGTTTGCCTGAAGATTTGGCTTACTCTGCCTAATTGTAGGGACAATCCTGAACAGTAAATCAAATCATTTATCAAAATATTTTGAGAATATTGGGCTTTTTTCACTTCTCCCTATGAAATAGAAAAGAAAGTAATTGCTTCTTATCTGTTTGGTTTTTTTAAATTGTTTTCAATTGTTCTAATTTTTTTTAAAAAACGGCCAGTAAATTTATGATTGATTTCTGTTTTTATGTATTCAATCATAGCCAATTTGTTATGTAACAGCTTTTCAATTTACATGAAAAGAATGACAGACATTTTTTGTGGAGATCAAATATAGAAACTTGAAGCAGTCTCTGTTTTGAGACAGTGTCTGTGTTCAGCTAGCCACCTCCTTCTTCTTTTTTTAAATTTTATTGGGAAAACTTATCTTCACAAGTCAGCAGCTTTGTTTAGGGAACAAATACGATAAATGCTTGATCTGTTTCCTCAGTGATCACATTTTGACTGTAAGCACAGGAAGTCTTGCACAGTACAAAGGCAGTTGACAGAAGCAAAATTGTTAATCAGTTGCTGCAGAAATGAAAGGATGTTTTAGCAGGAGAAAGATGCCATCTGGAATTAAAAAAATGTTCACTGAAAGATGCTCATTAAAACAACAAATAGTTATACAATAGAATGGGTCAAATACAGAAACAATTGTGTGAACCATGGAAGCAAAATGCAGTGATTTTATTATGAAGATTTGGGGTGCTGGGACCCTTCTCACTGTTATGATGGCCATGGCGGTATCTGGTAAGTTCAATACGTTAAAGTAAGTAAAGATATCGCCTTTCCCTGGAACATTTACTTCTCTGATTTGGAAAGGAGTAGGATATTTTGCAAAAGATCTGGGATATATTTAAACAATTTTTAAAGATAGAATATTTTGTAAGCAATAATACCACTTACTTTCAACTTGATAAAGTTGTTGACATCTACGTTCCTAAAGCAATGGCCCTTGCTTTATCAAGTTGAAAGTAAGTGGTATTATTATATGAAAGTAAGTTTATCTAATAACCTGAAGAATAACGATAGAGTGAGAAAAATGGATAATCATTATAGGTTATAGTAATATATGTACTTGGTAATTTATTTTACTTCTTTATTATTTTTATATTACTGTTTGTTTACGTTTTTATTCCATACTTATTCCAGAGTTCAGAATTGCAAATATTGTTCTTCCTTCACACATTTTATATCCGCAGCCATCCAGTCTATGTTAATAGATGGGAAATGGCCATCTTATGCTTTGAACTTTTCAGTGAGTAATTGAAAAGTATTACCTTAGTAATCTAAACACTATGCCATATTGACTTTGCATCGCTATGTATACATGTCTAATGCATGATGATTTAATGTAAAAACTACAATATCCAGTTGAATGATTCTGGAAGCCACTTTCAAATTTGACCTTAGGAAATGAGGTGCCTTGTTTAACATGTTTCTGAATGCTACTTGCCAAATCAATAATTTATACAGTTGTGTAGTATAACTTGGACATTATAGTAAAGAGTATAAATGTATGCTTTCGTATTATACGTTTTATAGGGCTCTCCATATCAGGAGAAATTGTTCAAAAAGAGTATGATATTTTACAAACTTTTTATTTAGATCAAATATTTTCTTCAAGGATGCTATGCTCCTTGTAAGAGGTAATGCAAAATTTATTAATTCTGTAGGCCAAGCGTGCTGTTATATGTTAAATCATCTTTTTCTTTGTTAAAATAGTTATTGAGTCATGGACAGCTATGGAAAAAAGGAAGAATAACAGAATTGGAAATGACCTTGAAGGTCTTCTAGTCCAACTTGGTTTTTAATTTATTTATTGATAAATGTATAAAGAATGTTTGTGAAAATGTTAGGAGAGTATTTATTGAATACATAAGCCACCAAATCATTCCAACATCCAATGGTTTACATTACAACAAAATAATACACAATAAAAACATCCTTCATAGTCAAAACCAAATAATAAAACAGCTGTGATAAAAAAAATAAGAAATTATGCCCCATCCTTTGTAATACAAAGAACCAAAAAAGCTCTAAATTAATAGTTACAATAAAAATGAAAAAAATTGTAATTAAAAAGGGGAGATAATGAAGAATTATGTCCTGTAGATGCTCTGTATAAGTTTAGTCTTTGGTGAATTTTGGAAAGCTATTATGGAAGGCAGCAGTCTGACTTCTGGAAAGAGGTTGCATCATTGATAAACAATGCTTTCTAGCCACAGCTATCCTGACATCATGAAAACAAATGTGTGTGTTCTGTTATATGAAGATAATATGTTTGTTACTGAAAACCTGAATGATATTTAGGAAATGTTAGACACATTGTATAAGGCCACAAGCATGAATCTCAAAATTAATGCATCAAAGGGGCAGTTGTCTTTGACAGGAAATGTGAAATGAAACTTGGAAGCTATATATATGGTAAATGGTGAAAAATTAGTTATGTGGTAAAACTAGAAGATGTAATATCATTAATAAATGTGTCCTAAATGATAAAAAAGTGAGTAATCAATGCAAAAGAAGTATATTCCAGTGGTTTGACCATATAAAGGGATTGAATGATAATTGAACTTGAAAGCAAACAAATGAGGGAAGAATGAATGGATTGAAAAAAAAGGGCTGATAGAGAAAACCATGATTGGATAGAGTGGGTGACATCCCTGAAGATGTGAGGAGTGAGAATGCGTGAGAAGGCTAATGTACAAAATGGCAATGGATGAATCCGTGTATCAATATGATATAAGCAAGAATGGTTTGCAGGTGTAGAAAAGTGGAGAGAAGTATAGTAAATGGTTTGAGGTAAATTCATTTTAATTTGACTTCTGTTTCTTTTCTTTTTTTCATTTATCTTTTTAGTACTTTTAATATTTTTCTATGCTTTGCATAATTTAGTTTACACTGATAGGGTAAAACGTGCCTTGGGTTCTCAGTGATCACTGGAGAATTAGGCCATTTGTTAACCATTATTTTTAATGTGTTGCTAGGCACTGAGAATTTCATTTGTTAAATGGGTGGCCATATAAATCAATTTAACAAACAAGGAAATCAATATTGGCCTATTGGCACTGTTTTGTGAGTAAATCTTTTGCTATGCTGGTAGCAAAATCATCATTTAAAATGATCTTTTGTGGATATTACCAGGCCAAGTTAGTCTGCAACATCTCCCTTACCTCCTGTTTACCTATAATAATTAGATAGATAGATGATTGATAGATAGATAGATAGATAGATAGATAGATAGATAGATAGATTAGTTTATAATATAACATACCAAGATAATATTTGGGAAATATTTGGGAAATTAGGGAAGGAAAAAGGGAAGTGATAGTGAGGGAAAGAGAAGAAAAAAGAAAAAAAAGGCATTGACTTTTTACTTTTTCATAATAAGTCTAGAAACTAGCCATTTCTGTAACAACAAATCTATCTAACTGGTAAAACCCAAGATCAAAGTTTCCACCTCAAGCAGAGAAGTGGTAAAGGTATTTGTGTTTTTTTCTTTAATCAGAGCAGTCAATTTAGCTAACTCCATTGTTTTTTGCAGCCATTCATCCATTGTGTGGATTGACGTGACCTTCCATTTCTGTGCATAGAATAGTCTTGCTGCCGTCAGCATATATAACATCCAAAAAAATTTCCAAGTCTTGTTCCATTAAATCCAAAAGAAAGTCTCAGGTTTTTTTCTATATTCACTTTAAGAATTT
>JANHGD010000975.1:147077-157310 GCA_027560375.1 Imantodes cenchoa
ATTATTCATTAAATTATCTTCTCTTCTAACATTACAAGCATGTTAGTTTAAAATATTCTACACTTCTAATTCATTCCTACCTATTGCATAGTTATGCTTCGCTCAATTCAATTACAATTTAATAATTATCTTTGGATTCTTAGATTTCGGTTTATCTATTATCAATATCAATATAGAAAAATATTAAACCATCCAACAATTTATTCATTATCAACATCAATATTAATTGTCTTAATTCAGCTATGTTTCCAAGAAGAGAAATGTTAATCATTCTATAAACAGTCCAATTTCTAAATACTAAATAGTCAAAGCCATATATGCATATATTCCATTTTATATGTGTATATGAAGAGCGAGTATATATCAACAAAAAGAAAATCAAATAGCCCATTAGGGGTCAACCTTTTTCTTTAAATTTCCACCCACCGAATCTTAGCTTCTCCTTTTTTCTCTTTTTCCTTTTTTTGTCTTTGTACCTTTCTTTGTACCTAAATTTTTTTACCCATTCTCCTCCATTTTCCCCATATGGTAACATGCCCCATCCAGTACCCATGCCTTTGCCATGTCCTTTTTTCCCCACTGTTTATCCCAATATAATATTCTTAACTTTCAAAATAGTCATTAATATATCCATTTTCCAAGTTCACTTTGATTTTGTCTCCAAATATTTCTTTATCTTCTTCCACCTGCTCTCCTTCTTGTTTCATCTCCTCCTTATTGTCCCGTTGTTTCTTCTCTGTGGTCTTGTTCATGTCATCATTACAGTCCAAAAACAAATCCTTCTTTTCTTGTTTTCTCTTTTCTTTATTTTCTTGCTTATTTCTGGTTGTCATATTTTTGAATCCATTAATCTCCAATGTCTCTTGTATTTTTTTAACCATATTTCAAACCATATCCTCCAGTTCAGACAAATATCTCCGAAAATCTGCAAAACAGTCCTTTGAAGAGACTGTAGTACTCCTCTTCTAGTTTCTCCATATTGCCAAGCTCTCCTATCCAGATCATAAGTCTTTATCACTTTTAATTTCTTTCCAAAATACACTTCAAAAGAAGGCCAATTCTCTTTTGTATCTCAGTTTTTAAAGCTCAAGGCCAAACAGCTGTCAAAACATCAAGAGGGGATTTTCTCCAAATTAATTCCTCTCACCAGCAGATGGCGCTCCTCACAAATTTCACGAATCTTTTCCTCTTTGTGAATATGTTTGTATATTTTAAAGTTCAATTTTGTATATCAAAAAAGCCAAAATAATTTTATTTTTTATAGTTCTCAAATGTTGGGCTTTAGTTTAAGCCTCTTCTATGTCCTTTGACAATATCATTCTGTGCCAGGTAGCCGATTTGTCTCTATTTTTTTTCCTTTAGCCTTTTGTTCCGTTTTAAAATTGGCTAAGAAAAAGTCAATAATCCCATTTCTATAAAATAACTCACCAGCTCCGTTTTTCTTTTCTCTCTCTCCAGCACTTCTCTCTAGCACTTTACTTAGAGTCCTCTTCCCAGATGACTTCCAATCCTTAAATAGACCTCATTTCGTTCGTGGACCTCCGTGGCTAAAGCGGCTTTTTCCAAGCCGTTCCCAGCGCCTCCGGTCGTGAGCCCTTTGTCAGGTCCCTGGGGGGGGTTGCCGACCCCTCCCAGCCCTGCGACGGCAGCTCACTTCTTCACCGCCCGTCCAAGATGGTTCTGACCTGGTTCCGATTGAACCAGGTCCCCAGGTGGTGTGGGTATCGGGATTTTCCGCGGAGAGCGGAAAAACCTGTGTCATCACGTTCTGCAGGTCAAGCCCTCCCTCCCAAGCACATTTTTTAAAATTTAATGCATAAAAGGTTATGTAATGATCCAAAAAATGCATGACACTGTGTAATTAACCCACATGTGAAAATAGCAAGGAAGATGTTTTACTGAGATTCTTGGGCTAAACAAGGGGTCAACACATTAAATCAGTTGATTACTAATATCTGTTTTAAGGATATTGAGAGATTGCATATTAAATATGATTTACCTGTATTATTTGCGTAGCAATAGAAATATGCATTAAACAGCATGATCCGAATATTCTAGCATCCACTGAGGTGCCTGCAATTTTAGGATCCCTGACAGATGTAGATTTAACTGGAAAACAACAACTTCTTAACTATGTGATCTTCTCTTCTCTAGCTATAGCCTTATTTTTATTTCATATCACTACATATCAGCGGTGGGTTGCTCACGGTTCTGCCCAGTTCTAAAAACCGGTAGCACCAGCACTGGGAGGTTCCACCTGCCTGCCTGGGACACTTCTACGCATGCACAGAAGCCTCTGCGCATGCGCAGTAGTATCTTGTGCGCGAGTGTGTGTGTGAAACGGTAGTAAAGGATTTTAGAACACACTACTGCTACATACATCAATTCAATTTTGGGAATAAACATTGCCATTTAGGATCTTAAACTATACTCTTAAAACATGGGACTTTTATCTCATGAAGAGTTTTGCTATATCAGATCTAGGGGCCAGCAAAGAAGATAATTTTACATAACTTGAAAGAAACTTAACCATTCTGATTTTAAGGAATGGAACCTGGTATGAGTTTATTGTTTTTTTGTTTTTGTTTAATCTGCATGTATTAAATATAAGAAGTTGATGCAATATGTCTCTCTATGGCCTGGATTTAACACTAGGCTTAAGTAGTTATTATGTGGGGATTTTCTGTTAATAAGAGGGTTTTCTGGTCATATTTAATTTATTTTCATTACCGTAATATATTTTCCTTTTGCACTATATTCACACTATCTTTTGTTCTTGTTGCATTTGTTTGTATTCTATATTTAAAAATATTTTTTTAAAGGGAAGCAAAATGAAAACATAATTTGAAGATGTGAACCAGAGATCCACAGATATAACAAGAACAAAAGAAGATATGTGTTTGAGATGTAGGAAAAGGATTCAATTATTTCTCAGTTCCAAGAAAAGCTGCACAAAAACAGAGCTGTCAAGTTTGCATAATATTTTGCTTGGTTACTACTGCTTTCTAACAGAAGTCTGTGGTTTGCAGTGACTTCCTTCTCTGCAGTATCTAACGCTTGAGAATTAGCCCATATGTGAAGTATGTACTATTTGTTGAGCATATAGTGGGAGCTGGGAAAGTGTTAAATCTTAGAATAGCAAAGAAAAATTCTGGAATAGATCCACCTGAATGTTCATCTCACTTAATATTTTGTTTATCAAATCCTGGACACCTGGATAATTTTAGGTCCCGGTCATAGTTACATTGTCTCTTTAGGATGGTCATGAATCTTTTTTTTTCTTTTTTTGCTGCTTTTTTGCAGCTGCCTCTATGATGTACTGCGGCTGCCTCCAGCTGCCTCTCCAAACTCTTTAGAGGTATAAAAATGTTTGCCGGTTCTGTTTTTAAATCAATCAATCAATCAATCAATCAATCAAAGAGGTGCAGTTTTGCATTTTAAATTCATGACCACAACTGTAGAAATAAAATAAAACTCTCCTCTATTGGAACCACAAGTGGCCAATGCTTCTTTATTTTCCCCCATCTCACTATCTTCTAGATCAATGATGGTTAACCTTTCCTGGACAGAGTGCTCAAAGCGTGCTTGTGTGAATGCGCACACGCTCCCCGAAATGCGCCCAACCCCCCATGCAATGCACGCTCGCCTCTGCACATGTGTGTGTGAGTCCCCTCTGCATGCACCACGCCCCGTGCATTTATGTGTAACCTTCCCTTATACGCCCCGCCTCCCATGCATGTGTGCACAACTCCCTGCACACTCCCTGCCCCTGTGCATGCGTGGCAGAGACCCAATGACCAGCTGGCCAGTGGGAGGCGTGCACACATGCGTGATGGAGCTGAACTGGGGTGACGGCTCATGTGCCCACAGAGACAGCATTGCATGCCACCTATGGCACGTGTGCCATAGGTTCACCATCACAGTTCTAGATCCTTGTTTATACACAAAGCAAACCATCTGCAAAGGAAGATTAGTCAACAGCTTAGCTACTCTCAGATGAAGGAAATGTATACATTTGTCTTTGTTTTTAAAAGCACACAGAATTGAGAAGTGTTACTATTCCTTTGCAAATAATATGTAATTTGTACCCTGAAATAGCTAGGGCTCAGCAAGCTGAAGAATTGTGATAACACTGTAGATATATAATGTGAACATATTGAAACAAAAATCCTGCAAAACTTCAAGAAACCAAAATAATAAAATGAATACTCATACATTTTTTCAAATTGCATGAATGAAGATCAGCGATGGTGTCAGATCTGCCATTATCCTTGCTGTTGCTCAGCAAGAACCACAGAGCAGTGAGGTCTGCTTTGCTTCAGAGAGAAGGTGGGGAAAGATGAGCCAAATTTCAATAGTCAGAAAGGGCAAATTGTGCAATGTGCAGTGTACTCAAGCAAGAGTCTTTGGAAAAGTCAGCCTTTTGAGATAGGCCAGACCAGAAATGAGACTCTGCAAGGACTACTTGAACTAGCTTACCTGCAGAGGTTGTGAGAGCTCCAACACTTGAGACTTTCAAGAGGAGATTGGACGGCCATTTGTCTGAAGTGGTGTAGGGACTCCTGCTTGAGCAGTGGGTTGGACTAAATGACCTACAGTGTCCCTTCCAACTCTAGTAGTAATTTTAAAAACTTTGTTCCAGGATAAAATAAAAGAATCTCAAAAGACTGACAATATGGCTATAACTTCTGCCTGGCATATAGCTTGAAACCTAGCAGAACTGATCCATTATGATCGACTTACTGTCCATAATATTCAGCAATTTTGATTTATTTTATTATTGTACTACAGGTAGTCCTCGACTTATGAACTACAATTGAGCCCAACATTTCTGTTGCTAAGCACACAAAAAAATTGTTAATTGTTTTACGACCTTCCTTGACACTGTTGTTAAGGGAATCACTGTAATTTTTAAGTTAGTAGCATGGATATTAAGTGAATCTGGCTTCCCCATTGACATTGCTTGTCAGAAGTTCCAAAAGGTGATCACATGACCCTAGGACACTGCAACTGTCATAAATACAAGTCAGTTGACAAGCGTCTGAATTTTGATCATGTGACCATGGGGATGCTGCAGTGGTTGTGGGAAAACGGATGATAAGTCACTTTTTCGGTACCATTGTAACTTTGAACAGTCAGTAAATGAACTGTTATAAGTCAAGGACTATCTGTATTATTCTAACCAATAAATCCAGCAGTGTACTCTTTCATCATTTCTCCAGTAATATGACATAAAAAGATGTCACTGGAGCAATGTATTTCTAGGTATCTAGATATCTTTCTGAGAAATACATTTTGTATAAAATGATTTTTATATGCTGTAGCCGTTGAACAGCAATGTGATTTTTTTTCTAGCTCGGATGCTAAAATTTATTCTTTCATAGTAGTCTGATAAAAAAAATATTTGAATCTACTTCTAGTGGAATTTGTTAGATTTAAACCTATAGAAAAATTGATAAAATATACTGTACACTAATTCATGTTCACTGAAGCTCAGTCCCAAAGATGATTAGGTTACTAAGTAATATGCTTGTTTATGCAAATTATTTTTTTGTTTTTCACAGATGCTAAAATTCTGTGTGTGACTCTTTATTATTTTGCAGGAAATTGAATTTTTGGATATTACAAGCATCCGAGATACTAGAGTTGGGAAATTTGCAAAGATTCCTAAAGTAAGTTTATGACATAATAAATAAAAGTCTTCTCTAACCTACTGTCTTTCAAATTTAGGAGACTATGACTCCTAAAATTGGGTGAGCTGACTGGGAATTTAGAAATCAAGGAAAACTGTCCTTACATCTTTTGTGATTAACTCAAATCCACAGCTGTCACAAGCAGAAAAAAGCAACAGGGTTTTGATTGTGCAGTTGCGACCTTCTTGACATTTTTTGTATCTCCTCGGGATGCCACTGGTCACTGCTGTTTTATCAGCAAGTCAAAAAAGTAGTAATTTTTTTCCCATCCTTTCTAACAATGTGCATAGTATGAAAGGTCATATGCAATTTGAGACTATATGAAAAATAACTTCCAGTCTGAAATCTTAGCAATCTTGGAATGGATTTAAGTGCCTGTAGCTGTACAAGAAAAAGTGGATTTTTCCATCTGCATCTTTCCCTTCCCATTATGTTCTCCCTAGCTCTAAAAATGCTATGCAGAAGGTCCTATAGTGCGGAAATCTCTTGCCAAATTTGACCGTGACATCTTCTCTTTTTGCAGCTCTGTTCAGAGAAGGTTTCCCATATGATCAAAAATCTGAAAATAATTCTGCTAGCAGTTTGGCACAGCTGAATACCAACATATTTTAACAGAAAAGATTGAGGTGGCTGTGCCTCCTTTAATGTGCCATAAAGAAACACAATATTGCTGAAGAAAGGGAAGGAGAGCAAAAGTATTGATTTTTAGAAGTAAGAGTCACACTCCTACTGTGAACTATCACGGAAGGAGGAAACCTGTGGGCATAAAATCAGTGCGTGTACTGTGTGTGTGTCTGTATGTCTCTCTCTGTGTGTGTCATTGGCTACAGAAGTACAGTATTGCTAGGAGACTGGGGTTTGCACACACTTAAAGGAGTTCAGAAAAGAAAAAAATCAGTTTGAATGGCAACAGCCAAAGTCTCCCATGGTCAAGTGACACAGGACATTATTGACAACACTTGAAAGTGTAGCATCAACAAGATCACAGCTTTACAATATTTCTTTCTTAGTGCCAGACAAGGACCAATTTATTGTAAGCATTTTGTAATAGAGTGGAACATGACTCACTCGCATGGCATTTCTTGTATTTCTTTTACTATCCTCCTGATGCGACAGCATTAAAATGGAAGTGTTCAAATGGTTCCTCCTTTTCCCAGAGTAACAATTGATGTGTTTAATTTTAAGACCAGTAGTTGTAATGCTCCTCTACATTGAGCAGCAACTGCATTTTGAAAAATAGCCATTAGGTGGACAAGATTCTAGGGTAGATACTGTCTTTGCTAAAACATCTGCTTAGAAGTTGCCCTGTACTTCTAGACTAGGAGAGATATTAAGGATTCTGGCCTTATGAGGGCCAAGCTTGTGGAACAAGATGAAGTGAAACAAAATACTATCAAAATGTCATGCTGACTGAATACAAATTAAAGAAGTAGAATATTGAAAACAGTTTTTCTTCAATAGCTCTATGTTGTTTATAGCATTTAAATGATATTTTAGGGATTTGATAAGATGTGCAATAATATACACCCGAGACCAGGGATGGGTTCCAATTTACCTCACTGCCGGTTCACTCCCTCCCGCGCCATGTGGACGTGCCTCATGGGTGCACATGCGCTTTGCGTGCTCATGCGCAGTAACAAAAAAATCCGGAAAAAAAACAAAAACAAAAAAAAGATGGTGACTGCATGCACAGTGCTGGAACTCGGCTTCTGCACATGCTCAGAAGGAAAAAATTTTTTAAAAAAATTCAGAAACAAAACTTTTTAAAAATTCAAAAAAATTCAAAAATAAGATGGCAGTGCCATGGACCAGCACCGACCAATCTGGTTGGTTGACATCAAAGTGACGTCATCAGCAGGTCACTACTGGTTTGGGCAAACCGAACCTGGAGGAATGTACCCCTGCCCGAGACCCAAAATCAGCTTGATAAACTCATCTATAACTAAGAAAGAAAAAGAGGGGAAAATATTGAGTAAAGACTATTATTTTCATTAAAATATTCTTTTGTGTTCATTTTGAATTTTAAAGAATTTTAAAGGTTTTCTCAAGTCTCCTCATTTCTCCTTTCAGTTTTCCTTCTTAATGTGCTTTTATTTATTAATTTCTATATCTTCTATACCTTTGCAGAATCACAAGCTCCGAGAAGTTTTCAATTTGGATTTTCCAAACAACAACTTTCTTCACAAGATATTGACTGTGGTTTCTGGTCCTGATATGGTGGACCTCACATTTCACAATTT
The DNA here is from genome assembly GCA_027560375.1 of Imantodes cenchoa. NCBI lineage: Eukaryota > Metazoa > Chordata > Lepidosauria > Squamata > Dipsadidae > Imantodes > Imantodes cenchoa. The sequence goes on from JANHGD010000975.1 coordinate 155,011, forward strand.
TGTTTCTTATAAAGAAAACGTTGGAAAGGTATTAGAAAATAAAATAAAGTTCCAGACGTTAATGCAAGCAAAACCTAACCAAAACAGTACCAATTGTGAGAGAACAGTTGTCATTCTGTTTAAAATGCTGTTATTAGAGATGGCAGACACTGGTTTTGAATCAGCTTGGCCATTAGGTTACAGAGTCTTTTTATATTGTGTGTTTTTCCTCCCTAAAATATTTCACAGAATATATCCATGGACAAAAATGGAACAATATGTGATTGTATTAAAAGCTAAATAAACATAATATCAGTGTGATATTGTGGTAATGCTAGGCCTGATTATTTTCATATTCAAATCCTCTCAGTTATGAGTTCCCTTCATGGCCTTGAAATACTCATGATGTCTTAGCCCAAGCCAACCTCACAGGACTGTGATGTAAACAAAAGATGGCAGGAAGAACCAAGTATATTGGACTAAACTGTCTTCAAGAAAATTTGGAATTTATATTTATTGACCTTCTATTAATTTTGTTGTGCAAAGTGCAATGACAATATGATTAAGAAGTGGCATAGATTAGAATCTTGTCTAGCCATAATGGATAGCCATAATGGAAAACGAGCATTTATTCCATGTGGGAATATTGCCTGACACAGCCACGCATGCACTGAAATATAGATGTTACACTTCACAAGTTTTGAACTTTCAGCTTGTACCCTTGGTTTCATTTTTCAGAACTGGGCAGATGATATCATGAACTTCATTAAGAACCCCTTTATATACAATGCTTCCCGTTACACTTTTCTGGAGAAAATGTGAGTAGTTATTTACAAAGTTTGTATTTCCAAGTACTTCTTGACAGTTCTAGTAATAGTATGGTGGCTGAATGATGTTGAAAGCTGGTCATTTAAAAACACTGGAGTATGATGTTGTCTTACAAGGAGGGTCCATACTCTTCCCCTCCTTTCAAGAAACAAATAACAACAGTCAAATATGGGCAAGACATTCTCTTCACCAGGGGTGGGTTCCAGCTTACCTCGCTGCCGGTTCACTTCCTCATGTGTCATGTGGTTGCACCATGTGGCCACACGTGCACAAAGCACACGCATGCATGCCCAGTAAAAAAAAACAACCAGAAAAATTGTTTTAAAAAACTGCCGAAAACAAAATGGTGACCGCATGCACAGTGCCGGAGACTTGACGTCTGCACATGAGCAGAAGAAAATTTTTAAAAATCAGGAAAAAAAATCTTTAAAAAAAAAAAAAAAGATGGCTGTGCCCACGGACCGGCACCGACTAATCTGGTTCGGTGACGTCATCGTGACGTCACCAACAGGCTGCTACCGGTTCAGGCGAACCGGTCTGAACTGTCCGAACCCACCCCTGCTCTTCACGTGGTAGTTGATGACAATCCAGTCCTAGTAGCATCAATTTATTGACATTCATCTTATTGACCATTTTGGGACCTTAGGAGAAAGAAACAAGGGAATTCCTCTTTATTTCTTTGCTAGTCCCTGCTCTTCTTTCCCAAAGTATTCCCTTCCTTCTCTTTGTATCCCTCCTGTGAAAACATAGAGATCCAGGTTTGATACTGCAACAGATAACTTTAATTGCTTTTTTCGGATCTTAAAACTTCTATTTTGGATACTTTTAACAGGCTTGATTCTAGTCACACAGATTCCAGGCTCCAGTTCCTGAGGGAATCAAACCAGGGTTACCTCAGTTGTTTTTCCTTACAGTGGCTACCTTCCTTCATTCTTTTTTGTCCCACAACTTTGTAAATATCCTAATACTAATGTGTCTGTTCTGCCCTTTCCTGCAGCCTGGTGAAACTGAAGATGCAGCTAAATGCAGAGGGGAAAATTCCTGTCAAGAAGTGAGTATGGTATTGATAATGCTTTGATCAATGATGCACTCATCATTCTCAGAGGGCCCTGGGTCATGGCAATAGCATAGGCTCCCATTGGGCTTTGGGCAAAGATGTGACCAGCTAGCCTCTATTCCCAGACTATATTTATTCAATGTTTTTCAGATGGAATGGCGCCAGAGGTGGGTTTCAGCAGGTTCTGACCAGTTCTGGCGAACCGGTAGCAGAAATTTTGAGTAGTTCGTAGAATCGGTAGCGGAATTTTTGAGTAATTCGGAGAACCGGTAGCAAAAATTTTGAGTAGTTTGGAGAAGCGGTAAATACCACGTCTGACTGGCCCCACCCCCACCTATTTTCCACCTCCCAAGTCCCAGCTGATCGGGAGGAAATGGAGATTTTGCAATATCCTTCCCCTGCCACGCCCCCAAAGCCACGCCCACAGAACCGGTAG